>PITA01006504.1:47144-99741 GCA_004023965.1 Spilogale gracilis
AAAAAAAAAAAAAAAAAAAAAACATTTTTTTATTTAAAATAAATTAACATATAGTATATTATTAATTTCAGAGGTAGAGTTTAGTGATTCATCAGTTGCATATAACACCCAGTGCTCATTACATCACATGCCCTCCTTAATGCCCATCACCCAATTATCCCTTTCCCCCACCCACCTTCCCTCCAGAAAGTTTGTTTCTTATAGTTACAAGTCTCTTATGATTTGTCTCCCTCTCTGATTTTGTCTTATTTTTCCTTCTTTACCCCTATGTTCAGGTTTTGTTTCTTAAATTTCACATACGAATAAAATTATTTGATAATTGTGTTTCTCTGAAAGACTTATTTCACTTAGCATAATATACTCTAGTTCCATTCACATCATTGCAATTGGCAAGATTTTATTTTTGATGGTGGGGTAATAATCCATTGTACGTATACACCACATCCTTATCCATTGCTGCTATAAACATTGGGGTGAACATGCCCCTTTGAATGATTATGTTTGTATCCTTTGGATAAATACCTAGTAGTGTAATTTCTGGGTCAAATTGTAGGTCTATTTTTATCTTTTGGAAGAGCCTTCATACTATTTTCCAGACTGGCTGCACCATTCTGCCTTCCCACCAATAATGTGAAAGCATTCCCCTTTCTCCCCATCTTTGCCAACACTTGTCGTTTCCTGACTTGTTAACTTTAGCTATTCTGACTGGTGTGAGGTGGTATCTCAGTGTGGTTTTGATTTGCATTTCCTTGATGCTGTCTGTCAGACATTTGTATGTCTTCTTAGGAAAAATACCTTTCATGTCTTCTGTCCATTTATAACAAGGTTATTTGTTTCGGAGAGGCTGAGTCTTATAAGGTCTTTATATATTTTAGATACTAACCCTTTATCAGATATGTCATCTGGAAATAACTTCTTCCATTTCAAAGGTTGCCTTTTAGTTTTGTTGATTGTTTCCTTTATTGTGCAGAAGCTTTTATCTTGATGAAGTCCCAATAGAATATTTTTGCTTTTGTTTTCCTGCTCAGGAGACATATCTAGTAAGATGATTCTAATGCTAATATCAAAGAGTTTATTTCTTTTGTTCTCTCCTAGAATTTTAATGGTTTCCTGTCTCACATTTAGGTCTTTAATCCATTTGGAATTTATTTTTGTGTATAGTGTAAAAACGTGATCTAATTTCATTCTTTTGTATGTTAATGCCCCGTTTTCCCAACACCATTTGTAGAAGACACTGTCTTTTAACCATTGGATATTTTTTTCCTGCTTTGTTGAAGATTAATTGACTATATTGGTGTGGGTCTATTTCTGGGCTTTCTGTTCTGTTCTATTGATGTATGCATTTATTTTTCTGCCAGTACCATATTGTCTTGACCACTACAGCTTTGTAATATAATTTGAAGTCTGGAATTGTGATGTCTACAGCTTTGTTCTTCTTTTATAAGGTTGCTTTGTCTATTCAGGTATTTTGTGCTTCCACATAAATTTTAGGATTATTTGTTCTAGTCTGTAGAAAATGTTGGCATTTTGATAGGGATTGCATTAAATGTGTAGATTGCTTTGGGTAGTATAGACATTTTAACAGTGCTTGTTCTTCCAATCTCAGAGCATGGGATGTTTTCCATGTCTTTGTGTCCTCATCAATTTCTTCAGTTTTCAGAGTACAGACCTTTTATCTCTTTGACTAGGTTTATTTCTAGACATCATACAGTTTTGGTACAGTTGTAAATGGTTTGATCCCTTGATTTCTCTTTCTGCTGCTTCATTATTAGTATATAGAGCTGCAACGGATTTCTGTACATTGTGTTTGTACCCTGTGACTTTACTGAATCTGTGTAACAGTTTTAGCAGCTTTTTGTTGGAGTCTTTGCAGATTTCTACGTAGAGTATCATGTCATCTGTGAATAATGAAAGTCTGACTTCTTCCTTGCCAATTTGGATGTTTTTTTATTTCTTATTGTCTGATTGCTGAGACTAACACTTCCAGTACCATGTTAAATGACAATGGTGAGAGTGGACTTCCCTGTCTTGTTCCTAACTTTAAAGGAAAAGCTCTCAGTTATTCTCACTTGAGGGTTATTTTAGCTGTGGGCTTTTGATATATGACCTTTATGATGTTTAAATATGTTCACTCTATCCCGATATTGTTGAGGGCTTTTATCAAGATGGATGCTATACTTTGTCAAAGGTTTTTTTTCGAATCTATTGAGACGTCATATGTTATTTATGGTTTCTTTACTTAGTGTGTTGTGTCACATTGATTGATTTGCAAATATTGAACCACCTTGCAACACAGGAATAAATCCCATTTGACACAGGCAAATGATTATTATAATGTATAGTTGGATTCAATTTGCTAGTATTTTATTGAGAATTTTTGCATCCATGTTCATTAGGGACTTTGGCTTGCAATTCTCTTTTTTAGTGTGGTCTTTGTGTGGTTTTGAAATCAAGGTAATGGTGGCCTCATAATGAGTCTGGAAATTTTCCTTGCATTTCTATTTTTTGGTAGTTTGAGAAGAATAGGTATTAACTCTTCTTTAAATGTTTGGTAGAATTCCCCTGTGGAGCCATTTGGCCCTGGAGTTTTGTTTGTTGTGAAGTTTTTGTATTATTAATTCAATTCTCTGTTGGTTATCAATTTTTCAAGTTCTCTATTTCTTCCTGTTTCAGTCTTGCTATTTTGTATGTTTCTAGGAAAATATCCATTTCTCCCAGGTTGCCCAATTTTGTGGCATATAATTTTTCATAATATTCATAATATTCTTTTAATTGTTCTTTTAATTCTTTTAATTCTTTTAATTTAATTGTAGGACATCAGTGTTGGCACTATACTGCTCATAATATCCTTTTAATTATTTCTATTTCTGTGGTGTTTGTCGTAATCTCTTTCATTCGTGATTTTATCTGGGTCTTTTCTCTTTTCTTTTTGATAATTCTGACTAGTGGGTTATCAATTTTATTAATACTTTCAAAGAACCAGCTCCTGGTTTCACTGATTTCTTCTTCTTTCTTGCTTGGTTGTCTGTTTCTATATCATTTATTTCTGCTCTAATTTTTCCCCCCTGGCTCTGCTGATGTTGGACTTCATTTATTATTCTTTTTTTTTTGTTGTTCCTTTAGGTGTAAAGTTAAGTTTCATATTTGAGATTTTTCTTGCTTTGTGAAGTAGTCCTGTATTGCTACATACCTCCCTTTTATGACCACTTTTGCTGCATCCCAATGGTTTGGACCAATGTGTTTTTATTTTCTTTTGTTTCCATAGATTTATATATGTAGACATTTAACCAATTGAGACACCCGGACACTCCTGCCATTGTAACACTTGTCAAGTCATCATTTCTGGAAGTTTTCTCTGTTCCTTTCTAGTCTTTTAACTTTTGGTTTTCTGTCACAGAGTCCCCTTTGATACTTCTTGCAAGACTGGTTTAATGGTCACAGACTCTTAGTTTTTGTTCGTCTTGGACACTCTTCATCTCCATTTCTATCCCGAATGATGGCCTTGCTGGTTAGAGTGGCCTTGGCTGCAGATGTCTCTCATTCATCACACTGAATATATCATGCCACACTTTTGTGACCTGCCAAAATTCTGTGGAGAGAACCACAACTAGATTTATGGGTCTTCCCTTGTAAGGTAGGGACTTCTTTTCTCTTGTTGCTTTTAGGATATTTTTCTTTATCTCTATGTTTTGCAAATTTGACTATGCTAAATTGGTCTGCTTTTGTTGATTTTGATGGAAGTTCTCTGTGCCTCCTGGATATGGATGTCTGTATCCTTCTCCAGAGTAGGGAAGTTTTGCCTCTAATTTCCTCCAGTAGACCTTCTTCCCTTTTTTTAAAGAGTCTCTGGGACTCATCTGATACAAATTTTAATGTACTTTATGGAGTTGCTGAGCACCCTAAGTCTGCATTTGTGATCCATTATGTTCCTTTTCCTCTCCTTTCAGCTTTATTTTTTCCCATAATTTTATCTTCTGTATCACTTAGTCATATCTCTGTTTCTTCCATCCTTGTAGTCATTACATCTACTTAGTTTCCTATCTTGGTTTTAGCATGTTTTATTTTAGCCTGACTAGTTCTTAGGTTTTTTTGTTTTGTTTTTGTTTTGTTTTGTTTTGTTTTATGTGATAAGGGCTTCCTAGTGTCATCTATGCTTTTCTCAAGCCCAGCTAGTATCCTTGTGATCATTGCTTTAAGTTCTGGGTCAAGCATATTACTTATATTTCTTTTGATTAGATCCCTAGCTGTGACCTTTACTTATTCTTTCTTTTGGGGTGAATTCTTCTACCTTGGCATGATGTCTAGGTCTCTCTCTCCTATATGTTAGGAAAGCCTGTTATGTTTCATGTTCCTGAGAGTAATGGCTTTCTGAAGAAGAGGCCATACATTGTCTAGGGTCTGGCACTTTAGAAAGTGTCTCTGGTGTATGCTGTGTATACTCTGATGCCGTGTTCTGGCGGCTCTTTCTCTTAGGTCAGTCCTCTGCAGAATTTCTCTTTGCCTGCAGTGGGGAGTGTTTGGAACTTGGCCAGAGTGTGGTGAGCTTTAACCAGGTGTGCTCGGGTCTACTTATTGAAAGAGACTCACTACTATTTCCACTAGAACTGAAACTTTGCAGTTTCAGTTTCTACTGAACTCTATGGTCAGTAGACCTGGTGCATGTGGAGGGGGTTTGTGTTGTAGGTCTGGGGGAGAGACATATACCTCTGATTCTTAGGCACATCTGCCCCATGAAAGCAGCACCTGCAGACTTCAGAGAGTGTCAATCTTGGTGTAAGGGGTTTAGGACATCAGTGTTGGCACTGTACTGCTCATAGAGCCAGGTTATGCTGAGGGGCAGAGGAGAGAACTAGTGCCAGCTCCCTTCCTTATCTCAGAGGGTAAAGTTTATATCCACCACTGTCCAGGAAGCCCTCCAAGAAAAGTGAGCAATCTGTGTGTCCCAGGCTTCCCTCAGATCTTTGCCCTTACCCTGACTTTTGTCTATGGCTATCTGGCAGTGCAGTGTACATGTGTTCTATCCCAGGCAGGTTGGCTGAGTTTCAAAACTCCAAATTTTAGGGAACTGACATGGTGGAAACCCACACTTGTCCTCTGGGGGAGGGTCTTGCCATGCTGGGACAGATGCAGGTTTGTCCCCCCAAAAGCAGTCACACCGTGGCTCAAAGGGGTGGATTTTGAGCCATCACTCAGCAAAGAGCCAGTATCTGTGTTAGCTACCCTTAGCAGGTGCACCTATATTGAGGGGCAGGAAATGGTAATGGTGCTTGCCAGCACTTTTGTCCCTGGAGAGGCAATGCTACCTCTTCCAGATGCACTCCAAGAATGTGGAACCATTTCTTCCAGTGCATCCTGGAGGATTCCCAGAGCATGTCATCAACTACCAAGCTATCTCCCCTCCTTCTCCACAGGAGCACTGCGGCACCCACCTGCTCCGCACCAGCCGTAACACAGACCCCTAAAACTCTAGTGTTTGAGCACTGCTGGTTGTAAAATTTCACAAAAATCAACCTGTCTTGTTTTCCCAGTCAATGTCTTTAAGGAAATGTTTTCCTTGTGTGATTTCCCCATGTGATCCTCTTGTTTTTACTCCTATCACTGTGACAAGTGCATCCTCCACTTTGCAGGATCTGCAATCCTTTTCTCCTCCAAATCATGTCTCCACAGCTCTCATCTTGCATGCTGTGCCCTTGCCTCTGCCTCTAGTTGTGCACTTTGTTCTGTGAATCCTCAGATTGATCTCTTGGGTATTCAAAATGGCTTGGTGGTTACCCAGCTATGTTTGAGGAATGAGGCAAGTTCACTGTCCTCCCACTACTCTGCCATCTTATCTCAAAACAATTTTACCAGAATTTTATCATGTGAAATGAGTTTTGGAAGTAAAAGTTTACTAATATTTTTTTCTACCCTAGTAGGTTATATGTTCTTTAAGTGTATAAAATTTAACACACCTAACAGTAGGCATTTATTAAATTCACGTAAAATAACTAAGTAAATGTGCTGACTCTATTAGTTAAATTTTACAGGGCTTTAGACAATTCCTACCAATGCCCTGATATTAGTTTATCACAACCCATATTTACTTGTCACTTAATATCCCATTAAATTCAAATATTATTGGGGTGCCTCTGTAGCTCACTCGTTAAGCATCTGCCTTTAGCTCAGGTCATGATCCTGGAGTCCCAGGATCAAGCTTTGCATTGGGCTCCCTGCTCAACTGGGAGCCTGCTTCTCCCTCTCTCACTCCCCCTGCTTGTGTTCCCTCTCTAGCTGTATTTCTTTTTTTTTTAAATATTTTATTTATTTATTTGACAGAGAGAAACACAGCTAGAGAGGGAACACAAGCAGAGGGACTGAGAGAGGGAGAAGCAGGCTTCCCGCCGAGCAGGGAGCCCGATGTGGGGCTCGATCCCGGGTCTCCAGGATCATGACCTGAGCCGAAAGCAGTCGCTTAACCAACTGAGCCACCCAGGCACCCCACTAGCTGTATTTCTGTCTGTTAAATAAATAAATAAAAATCTTCTAATAAATAAATAAATCCAAATATTACTATTTCAAAGTATAGCAGCTTCTATAATTCAGTATACTACATAAAATTATAAACAGTTATATATCACAGAAGATTAAGTACTATTCAGAAATGGCCCAAGAATCCATTTTCTCATTACCTCAAATAGATGTACAATGCACATTTTTTGTGTGTGAATAGAAGTTAAAGCTAGGATTGACATTTTTGTGCAAAATAACCCTATTTAATTTTCAAGAGAACACTATTAATTCCTGTCAGTAATATCTGTGAATGAAAATATCTTGACTGGATACTGTAGTAATTATTCATCTATTAGAAAATATATCTTCCTAGACAAACATATCTGCTTAAGATGATTCTGGTTAAAAAGGAAAAAGAGAGAGAGAAAAAAAAAAAACTCTGACAATTTAGTAATTATGAAATTCAGTGTTATATTGCAAGACAAAGGTCTATCAAAATGAAATAAGCCTCATAAGGCCTATAACCAAATATAGATTTATTTTGTGTTTTAAAGGTTATTGCCATAGGTTTTTAAATAAATAAAGCAGTAATTAGTACTTTAAATATGTTTTCTTCATGTTATATGCATTAAGTTATCCCAGAAATTTATACTGCAATGGGATGAAGTGTTAGGCTTCTGGGATAAAGTATTAGGCCACAGTCAAAAATATATATGAGTCTACCACTCAACAACTTAACAATTATATTTTCACATTTACTGTAATATGTAATCCTTACAAAGCATCTGAATTGGGGGTTATTGTCATTCCTATTGTACTGAATCTAAGCTTCAAAAAAATTAAGTGAAGTACTTAAGCTCTTATACTTAGTAAATGATGGAACCAGGATTTCAGTCTTTGATACATTTCATATCATATAAAGTACATTTTGGTTAAATCTATGTTAAAACCTTCACTGCATGAATACAAACAAAACTTTTTTAGCAATGGAATTATCAACCTTTTAAAAATAATGCTTATTGCAGTATATCAAAATTATAGTATACTTTTCATTCAACAAATGTTTACTGAGTGCCTACTATCTTTTAACTTATCTTATTTTGTACTAGTTACCCTGGTTTTTCTATTACTTATTTGTCCTGTTTTCAATTTCACTGTCTCTTTTTTTTAAAGGGATAGAGGTTAATTGTATTTTGAAGAAGAAAATGAACTCAAGCTTGTGGCTCTGTAACTATTTCTATTACCTAGAAAATAAGGTTGATTTGAGCGAATAAGATCAGTTGAGTTCTGGATATATGAAGTGTTATTTATAAGTACAACAGAAATGGGGTATGAATCTGAAGTCTAAGAAAGATCTAAGCAGGAGTCTATAATTTTAATAATAATCAGAATAATCATCTCAGGATTAATCAAAAGATTGTTTAGGTTCTCTCAGGGAGAGTATTTACAATGTGAACATCATATGCTACTCTTTCTGTGGAAAAAAAAGAAAACTACTTGTTTATGATACTAACCAGTTTAAATAGCTGTCAATTACTGGCAGAATTTGTACATTTGGGTGTTATAGTTTAAGCAGATCTCAGATCTACATTAAAATTGTCAACATCTACAGTTTATACTTTTTAGCTCCAACTATTCATAAGGATTAAGTTAACTGCTTAGATGCAAAGGAATCATTGACTATTTAAGGATTATATTGTTGTGGTCCTCAAACATACAAGATCTAGGAGCTTCAAAGTTGAGTGCATCTTCTAAATGCCCAGGAACACCAGGGGCTCTAGTGTTGTGAAACAGGAATTTATCCTCAAGAAAAGATAGCTATAATCATTATTTGGCATCTCGATTATTTATAGAGACGTCTAATATGTCATGAGACAGGGTATAAAAAGAGTATAAAAGTTATAAGCCTTGTCCTAATGGTCTTTAAATTCAAAAGAAGAAACATCAAGGTACATAAAGCCACATATAGCCAGAGATAAAGCAAAAAATACAAGAAACAAATTTTTAAAATTATCATTTTTCTTTTTTGTATTTTCTTGTTCCTTTCTTTTTATTATTATTTTTTTTTATTGTTCCAAGATTCATTGTTTATGCCCCACACCCAGTGCGCGATGCAATGCGTGCCCTGAATACCCACCCAAGCTTGCCCATCCAGCCACCCCTCCCCCTCCAAGATCCTCAGTTTGTTTCTGAGTTCAAAGTCTCTCATGTTTTGTCTCCCTCCCAGATTTCCCAAACTTCGCATTTCCTTTCCTTCTCCCACTGTCCTCTATATTACTCCTTATCCACCACAAGTGAAACTATATGATACTTGACTTTGTCTACTTAGCTTATTTCACTCAGCATAATCTCTTCCAGTCCAGTCCATGTTGCTACAAAAGTTGGATATTCATCTTGTCTGATGGAGGCATAGTATTCCATTGTCTATATGGACCACATCTTCTTTATCCATTCATCTGTTGATGGGCACCTTGGCTCTTTCCACAGTTTGGCGATTGTGGCCACTGCTGCAATGAACATTGGGGTACATATGGCCCTTCTTTTCACTACATCTGTATCTTTGGGGTAAATGCCCAGTAGTGCAATTGCAGGGTCATAGGGTAGTTCTATTTTTAATTTTTTAAGGAATCTCCACACTGTTTTCCAAAGTGGCTACATCAACTTGCATTCCCACCAACAGTGTAAGAGGGTTCAACCCCCTTTCTCCGCAGCCTCTCCAACACTTGTTTCCTGACTTGTTAATTTTGGCCATTCTGACTGGTATAAGGTGGTATCGCAGTGTGGTTTTGATTTGAATTTCCCTGATAACTAGTAACGCTGAACATTTTTTCATGTGTTTCTTAGCCATTTGTATATCTTCTATGGAGAAGTGCCTCTTCATGTCTCCTGCCCATTTTTTGATGTGATCATCTTCTTTTTGGATGTTGAGTTTGAGTTCTTTATAGATCTTGGATATCAGCCCTTTGTCTGTAGTGTCATTTGCAAATATCCTCTTCCATCCTGTGGGTTGCCTCTTTGTTTTGTTGATTGTTTCCTTTGCTGTGAAGAAGCTTTTTATTTTGATGAAGTCCCAAAAGTTCATTTTCGCTTTTGTTTCCTTTGCCTTTGGAGACGTGTCTTGAAAGAAGTTGCTGTGGCCGATGTCAAAGAGGTTACTGCCTATGTTCTTCTCTAGGATTTTGATAGATTCCTGCCTTACATTGAGGTCTTTCATCCATTTCGAGTTTATCTTTTTGTGTGGTGTAAGAGAATGGTCTAGTTTCATTCTTCTATACATAGCTGTCCAATTTTCCCAGCACCATTTATTGAAGAGACTGTCTTTTTTTCCACTGGATATTTTTTCCTGCTTTGTCAAAGATAATGTTACCATAGATTTGTGGGTCCATATCTGGACTCTCTACTCTGTTCCACTGGTCTTTGTGTCTGTTTTTGTGCCAGTACCATACTGTCTTGGTGATCACAGCTTTGTAATAAAGCTTGAAATCAGGTAATGAGATGCCCCCCCCTTTGATTTTCTTTTTCAACAATTCCTTAGCAATTCGGGGTGTTTTTTGGTTCCATATAAATTTTAGGATTGTTTATTCCAATGCTTTGAAGAATGTTGGTGGAATTTTGATCAGGATGACATTGAAAGTATAGATTCCTTTGGGCAGTATAGACATTTTAACAATGTTTATTCTTCCAATCCATGAGCATGGAACACTCTTCCATCGTTTTGTGTCTTCTTCAATTTTTTTCATGAATGTTCTGTAGTTCCTTGAGTACAGATCCCTAACTTCTTCGGTTAGACTTATTCCTAGGTACCTTATGGTTTTTGGTGCTATAGTAAATGGAATCGACTCTGATTTCCCTTTCTATATTTTCATTGTTAGTGTATAAAAATGCCACTGATTCCTGTGCATTGATTTTGTATCCTGCCACATTACCGAATTCTTGTATGAGTTCTAGTAGGTTGGAGGTATTTTGGGTTTTCCATATAGAGTATCATGTCATCATTGAAGAGAGAGAGTTTGATTTCTTCTTTGCCAATTTGAATACCTTTTATTTCTTTCAGTTGTCTGATTGCTGTTGCTAGGACTTCTAACACTATGTTGAATAATAGTGGTGAGAGTGGACATCCTTCTCTTGTTCCTGATCTTAGTGGGAAGGCTGTCAGTTTTATCCCACTGAGAATGATATTTTCTGTGGGTTTTTCATAGATAGATTTTATGTGGTTGAGGAATGTTCCCTCTTTAATCAGGAGCGGATGTGGTATTTTGTCATATCATTTTTCTGCATCAATTGAGAGGACCATGTGGTTCTTCCCTTTTATCTTATTGATCTGTTCTATCACATTTATTTCTTTGTGAATGTTGAACCACCCTTGCATCCCAGGGCTAAATCCCACTTGAGTGTGGTGGATAATCTTTTTTTACAAGAATTTTGTTAAGAATATTGGCATCCATATTCATCAGGGATATTGGTGAAGTTCTCCTTTTTAATGGGGTCCTTGTCTGCTTTGGAGATCAAAGTAATGCTGGCTTCATAGAAAGAGTCTGGAAGTTTTCCTCCTGTTTCTATTTTTTGAAACAGCCTCAGGAGAATAGGTATTATTTCTTCTTTGATTGTTTGATAAAATTCCCCAGGGAATCTGTCAGGTCCTGGGCTCTCGTTTTTTGGGAGAATTTTGATCACTGTTTCAATCTCATTACTAGATATTGTTCTATTCAGATTGTCAATTTCTTCCTGTTTCAGTCTTGGAAGTTTATAGGTTTCCAGGAATTCATCCATATCTTCTAGGTTGTTTAGCCTATTGGCATATAACTGTTGATAGTAATTTCTGATGATTGTTTCTATTTCCTTGATGTTAGTCATGATCTCTCCCCTTTCATTAATAATTTTATTAATTTGGGTCTTCTCCCTTTTCTTTTGGATTAGTTTGGCCAATAGTATATTGATCTTCTTAATTCTTTCAAAGAACCAGCTTCTAGTTTTGATGATGTGTTCTACTGTATCTCTAGTTTTGAATTCATTGATCTCTGCTCTAATCTTAATTATTTCCCATCTTGTATGGGGGGTTGGTTTAATTTTTTGTTGATTTTCCAGTTCTTTAAGGTTTAATGAGAGTTGGTGTATTTATGATTTTTCAATTTTTGTGAGTGAGGCTTGGATGGCTATGTATTTCTCCCTTAGGACTGTCTTTGCTTATATCCCACAATTTTGGTTCGATGTATTTTTCATTATCATTCCTTTCCATGAAGTCTTTAAGTTCTTTTTTTTTTATTTCCTGGTTGATCCAAATATTCTAGAGCAGGATAGTCTTTAGCTTCCAAGTGATTGATTTTCTTTTGAACTTTTTGTTGTGGTTGAGTTTCAGTTTCAAGGCATTTTGGTCAGAGAATATGCAGGGAATAATCTCAGTCTTTTGGTATTGGTTGAGCCCTGATTTGTGATCTAGTATGTGTACTATTCTGGAGAAAGTTCTATGTGCACTCGAGAAGAATGAGTATTCTGCTGTTTTAGGGTGGAATTTTCTGAATATATCTATGAGACCCATCTGGTCCAATGTGTCATTCACAACTCTTGTTTCTTTGTTGATTCTGTTTAGATGATCTGTCCATTGCTGAGAGTGGTGTTAAGATCTCCTATAATTAATGTATTCATATCAGTATGACTCTTTATTTTGTTTAACAGTTGGCTTATGTAGTTGGCTGCTCCTATGTTGGGTGCGTACATATTTGCAATTGTTAGATCTTCTTGGTGTATAGACCCTTTGAGAATGATGTAGTGTCCTTACATGTCTCTGACTACAGTCTTTAGATTAAAATGTAATTTGTCTGACATGAGAATTGCTACCCTGGCTTTCTTTTGAGGTCCATTGGCATGAAATGGATTCCATCCCCTCACTTTCCATCTTGAAGTTTATTTAGATTCAAAATGTGTCTCTTTTAAACAGTATATAATGGTTGCTGTGGTTTTATCCAGTCTACAACGCTGTGCCTTTTTATTGGAGCGTTCACACCATTCACATTGAGAGTGATTATTGATAGATATGTTTTTATTGACATCATGTTGCCTGTGAAGTTCATGTTTCTATAGATTACTTCTGTAAATCTCTGTTTTGTGTCACTCTTGGGTTCATTTCTCTTTATAGAAATGCCCTTAATATTTCTTGTAGTGCTGGCTTTGTGTTTGCATAATCTTTTAGACCGTGGCAGTCCTAGAAGCTCTTTATCTCTCCTCCTATTTTGAAAGTCAGCTTTGCTGGATATATTATTCTTGGGTGCATATTTGTTTCATTTAATTTCCTGAATATGTCTTCCCAGCCCTTCCTGGCTTGCCAGGTTTCTGTGGATAGGTCTGACATTATTCTGATGATCCTCCTTCTGTACGTAAGGGATTGCTTCCCCCTAACTGCCCTTAAGAGATATTATTTGATTTTATGATTCATGAATTTCACAGTTATGTGCCTGGAAATTTTTATAGCCTCATTGATCTTGGGGGGTGTCCTTTCTGCCTCTAGGACATGAACACTTGTTTCATTCCCCATATTAGGAAAATTTTCATCCATAATTTGTTCAACTATATCTTCTAGGCTTCTCTCTCTCTCCACTACTTCTGGGATTCCAATAATTCTGATACTGGAGTGTTTTATGGCATCATTTATTTCCCTTATTCTATTTTCATGGCATTTTAGCTGTTTGTTCCAAGACTTCTCTTGCTCCTCTTTCTCAATCCATCTGTCTTCTAAATCACTAATATCATCTTCAGCTTCACCTTGCCTATCCATCAGCATATTTAAATTTGATTGCATGCCATTAATAGTCTTTTAACCTCTGCCAGCTTGGGTTTCACTTCTGTCCTTAGATCTTCTATCTTGCCACTAATGTTCCTTTCCAATTTAGCCATTGCTTGGATGATTGCTACCCAGAATTACATTTATGTCATATTCTTTATGTTCATTTCCAGTAGTTCTGTGATAGGGGTTGCAGTCTCTGGGTTTTTCTTCTATTGGATGTTCCTCCTCTGAGTCATTTTGGTGAGGGGTGCTTGAGGGAATGTATAGCTGAATATATGAGTTGCTAGGTGAGTTGCTCATTGGAAGGTTTCATAGCAATGAGAAGTCACTAAAGAGAGAGAAAAGAGAAGAGAATCAAGAAAAAAAAAACAGCCAAAATGGGCATCAATGGTAGGATTTATGTGGTACAAAACCACAACAGAGTAAAGAAAAAGGCCATCAAGAGTAAAAGAATGTTGTAGAGATCAAAAACCTAATCCTAACCCAATGACCCCTCAAATCAGTATTTATATATTACAAAGGCAAAAGCAATTACACAGTAATACTGATAGAATAATAGGATGGGAAAGTGAGTGTGAACCCTTGTTCTGGGCAAGGAAAGTATTTCAGATCCTCCTGGGTGTGTCTTGTTATTATTGTTAGAGGAGTCCACCCTCTAGAAATACAGGGAGATTAAAACTGGTTTATAGATAGGGATAGTATTGAAGAGGAATGAAGGATTACCTTGAAGCTTATAACTATATGTATATTTAAAAGAGAAAAGAATGAAGAGAAAAAAACAGAAAAAAAACAGAAAAAAAACAAACAAAAGAAGCAACAACAACAGCAAAAACATAGCTATGTGTTTGAAAAAAAATCAAGGTAAAAAGTTATTATGGATTGTTGTATTAAGTATCATGCTGTAATAATAAGTGGGTTAAAAAATAAAAGAACAAAGACCATGAGAATGAATTTTAAATTTAAAGTGAAAGCTTACAAAATAAAAATAGAAAAAGGTTAAAAGGAAAATAAACAAAAAGCTCTATCTATAAAGTGTACAGCTTTTGGGATAGTACCAGGAGCTTAATATATTGCTTTTTCCCTATATTGGGATTTTACAGTTTTATGGGCGCCCTGGGGTGCTATCCTCCTGTGCTTCCGCTTGTCCTCCGTGGGTGGGGCCTGCCGCTCAGTGTTACCTGGGCTGCGTGTCTCCACCCCCTTCCTGGGGGGGGGGGGGCTCCAGGCAACCAGGTTGTCAGACTTTTGTTCTCTGGAGGGTTTGTTCTTTTGTGGTTTTTTGCAGCTTTTCAGAAAGTCTGGCCAGAGCTAGATGTTTGTGCCCAGACCTTAGAGAGAGGCCTCTTAGCAGGCCCCTGACCGTTGCGGGGCCCACAGACTCTCTGTATTTTCCCCTTTGTCTTGCCGCTTCTCACAACCAGGCACACCCACAGCCACTGGTCAGAAGGGCGACCGGAGCCCCCACTTGAGCTTCACCACCGCACCATGAAAACTGCAACTGATTTTGGATCCTGAGACCTTGTCTCCACCCGGAGAGTCTCTGGAGTGCACCCCCGCAGGAGGGACTGAGATCCCGGGGCCCCACAGGCCGCACACAAGTCTGCAGAGTCGCCTCCCTTGCAGGTTGCACTCACTTGACCAAGGGGTGGAAAAAAGGGGTGGAAAAAATGCGGCACTCCACCAGTGTCCCTCCCACAGGCACCAGGGAGCGCCTTCTATCCTCAGCCCAGCAAAAGTTTTATATCCCTGACAACGGTGAGGACCCTCTGCTTTGAGTGCTTCTAACCAGACTGCAAGGTGGTCCCCGAGCACAGGGCACTTCCGTACTGGGGTATCGCTTTCCACTGGGCCGCTTCTGGTGGCCGCCTCCCCCTTCTGCTTCTCTGACATCAGTCCAAGCACTCCCACTCCACTTTCCCTCTCTGCTGATGGTCCTCTACCCTTGGTAGAGACCCAGAAGTGTGTGGTCTTACATCTCAGACTGATTTCACGGGTGTTCACAGTGTCCTGGTAGATCAGCTCACTTCAGGAGACCTTTTGAAACAGGATCTCCAGGGTGCCTGGGTGGCTCAAGTCATGATCCCAGAGACTGGGGATCGAGTCCCACATCGGGCTCCCTGCTCAGCAGGAAGCCTGCTTCTCCCTCTCACTCCCCCTGCTTGTGCTCCCTCTCTGGCTGTGTTTCTCTCTGTCAAATGAATAAAATCTTAAAAAATAAATAAATAAATAAACCAGGATCTCCTACTTCTCCACCATCTTGCCCCTCCCCAAAAATCTTTAATATTTTTTAAATATTTTATTTATTTATTTGATAGGAAGTGTGAGTATGAGTGAAGGCAGAAGCAAAAGGAAAGGGAGAAGAAGAATCCCCATTGAGCAGGGATCCTGATAGGGGGCTTGATCTCAGGGGACTTATTTAAAATAATTTAAAATAATGTAATATATTGATATTATTTTCCCCAAACTTCTCTTAATAATTAAATAATATAATAGATCTTTGAGAGAAATGAACAAGCATCACTTATATTCAAAAAAGAAGAGCCAATAAAAGTATAAGTAGGTACTGGTTTTAAATGAAGATTGATTAGCATAGAAAATAGAGGCAAAATGCCAAAGTCCAGTCCTTTGTCTTCTTCTCTGAAAAATCTTACTATTCTTTTCCCATACTGTATTTAACTCACTAAACTAAACACAATCTTGTCAATCATGGGTAAGCAAATTGTTCTGGAAATAACCAAATGGTAAATTAACTTATATATATATATATAAGTTATGGGTCATATAATCTCTGTCACAGCTACTCAATTCTGCCTCTGTAACAAAGAAGTAGCCATATATAGTACAAAATGAATGAGGGCACATATATAGTGCAAAATGAATGTAAAGTATTATTTATGGAGTATTATTATAGCATTTGAAATCCATATACTGCATCTTTTCAATTTTTTCATCTCTTTAAAAATGTAAACTCTCTTTCTAGCTCACTGTCCACAGAGAAGCAGGTAGAAAACAAAAATTACCTTCCTAGGCCTATTTTTCTTAAGAAGTTCTCTTGATAATGCCACTTTCCCTCTAATTCTTTGTGATCCTTCCTATTTTTACACTATCTATGTTGGGATGGAGGCCGGGAATAAATACACATTATTTAGCACTTTTTGGTTGCACATGATAACAACATAACCTGAAATAGCTTAAGCTCAATCCAAACTGAATGTATTAGCTCTTGATGGATTCATTAATATATACATATATACGGTGTAAGTAAATTCTGTGTCCTATAGTTAGAAAGATTAACTTTGTCATCTACCAGCAGTGTGACCTTGGAGAAGTTATACAGCCTGCTCTTACTGTAATTCTTCATTTTCAAAATTCTACATGTATGAGGAGTTGAAAAGATTCTATAAGATAACATTTGAACAATGCTAAACATAGAGTCTACTGCTTAGTAAATATTCCATAACTTAGTGATTATGGTGGTGATACCTAATTCACTTTTTCTTTTCATAATCAAGTAAGAGAAGGTTCAGTTCACTCTCCTTATTTCCCTTATCAGTATTCCTAAGTGCAACAAGTTGTCCTCTCTTGTTTAATTCCTGTCACATACTGCATTGACGTCTTTCCTACTTGAGAAGGACTGCTGAAGCAGTTCTTACTTCTTTGTAACTTTTATAAGTCTTCTAACACTGTCTTGATGTATCAGGTACTCAATACATACAGCTAATTAGCCTTCTTAAACCAATTTAAAAGGCTAATCCAACACACCCATATTAAATACCTAATTTCTGCATTTTAAAGAAGGGTAACATTAACACTCTTTATTATTTTATTTTCAAGAAAGTTAATGTAGTGATTTTTTTTTATTTTATGATACTTAATGTAGTGATTTTTTTTATTTTATGATACTTAATATAAAACTTACTATGGAAAAGTGTAAATAAATGTAAAGTGTTATCTTCATTTAAGAATTTTAATCAATGCTCTTAATTGGAACAGTTGAGTCATGAATACTTTTTCTCTTTAGCTTATATCATTTACTAAATATTGATTATTTTAATTAGATAATTATTATATAATTAACATATAAGTTTGTGTACAATTCAATGAACTTTAAGAATAAAAAATAAATTCATATAACCACAGCCGTATATTTTTCTTTTTTAATTTAAATTTAACTGAATTTAATTAAACTGTCAGTATATCATTAGTTCAGATTTAGTATTCAGTAAGTTATCAGTTGCATATAACACCCACTGCTCATCACATCATGTACCCTCCTTCATGTCCCTCACAAAATTACACCATCCCCTCACCTGCCTCCCCTCCAGGAAACCTGTTTGTTTCCTATAGTGAAGAGATTCTCATGGCTTTCTCCCTTTCTGATGACTTCCCATTCTGACTCCCCTGCCTTCGTATGGTCCTCTGCCCTGTTTCTTATATTTCTTATATTCCCCACATGCTGTTTTTTTTTTTTCTCCTGTAGGTGTAAGGTCAGCTTGTGTATTTGAGACTTTTCTAATTTTTTCAAAACAGGCTTATATTACTATGTACTTCTTTCTTAGTATTGCCATTGCTGTATTCCAAAGGTTTTGAACAGTTGTGTTTTGATTTTCATTTGTTTCCATGAGATTTTTTAAATTCTTCTTTGATTTCCCAGTTGACACTCATTCTTTTGTAGGATGCACTTTAACCTCCAAGTGTTTTTGTTCCTTCCAAATTTCCTCTTGTAATTGAGTTCAAGTTTCAAGGCATGTGGTCTTATGTAGAGAATAATCCCAATCATTTGGTACCAGTTGAGACCTGATTTGTGACTCACTATGTGATCTGTTCTGGAGAATGGTCAGTGTACATATGAGAAGATTGTGTAGTCTGCTGCTTTAGAGTGGAATGCTGTGTATATATCTGTGAGTCCATCTGGTCCAGTGTGTCATTCAAAGCTCTGTTTCTTTGTTGAACTTCCACTTAGATGATCTGTCCATTCCTTGGAGTGGGGTTTTGGAGTCTCCTACTATTCATGGATTATTATCAATGTGCTTCTTTACTTTGGTTATTGATATATTATAATTGGCTGCTCCCATATCAGAAGCATAAATATTTATGAAGTTAGATCTTGTTGGATAGACATTTTAAGTATGATATAGTACCCTTCTTCATTCCTTACTACAATCTTAGATTTATAATCTAATTTGTCTGATATGAAGATTGCTACCCTAGCTTTCTTTTGAGGTCCATTAGTTTGATAAATATTTCTCCACCTCTCATTTTCAATCTGGACATGACTTAAGGTCTAAAATGAGTCTTCTGTAGATAGCACAAGGTCTTGATTTTTTTTTTTTAATCCAATCTGATGCCTGCCTCTTTGGATTGGAACATTTAGCCCATTTACATTCAAGGTAACTATTGAAAGATATGAATTTAGTGTAATTGTGTCACCTGTAAAGTCCCTGTTCTTGAACATTGTCTCTGTTTCTTTCTGGTCTATGTTACTTTCGGGCTTTCTCTTTCCTTACAGGATCCACTTTAATATCTTTCTCAGGGCTGGTTTAGTGGTCACAAATTATTTTAGTTTCTGTTTGAGTTGGAAGCTCTTTATCTCTCCTTCCATTCTGAATGACAGCCTTACTGGATAAAGTATTCTTGGCTGCACATTTTTCTCATTTAGCACCCTGAAAATATCATGCCAGCCCTTTCTGGCCTGCCAGGTGTCTGGATAGGTCTCTTGCCAGCCTAATGTTTCTACCCCTATAAGTTAAGAACCTCCTGTTTCAAGCTGCTCTCAGTATTTTCTCTTTATCTCTGAAATTTGCAAGCTGATTCACTATTATATGATGAGGTGTTGATCTGTTTTTATTGATTTTTAGAGGAGTCCTCTTTATTCCTTGGACTCAAATGCCTGTGATCTTCCCCAGATTAAGGAAGTTCTCAGCTATGATTTGCTCAAATATACTTTCTCTCTCTCTCTCTTCTTCCTCTGGGATCCCAATAATTCTAATATTATTTCACTTTAGGTTATCACTGCTTTCCTGAAGTTTCACAGTGTGGTCCACTAATTGTTTTTCTGCCTTTTCCTCAGCTTCCTTCTTTTCCATCAATTTGTCTTCTATGTCACTTACTCTCTCTTCTGCTTCATTTGCCCTAGCCATTAGAGCATCCAATTTAGATTGCATCTCAGTTAAGCACTTTTAATTTCAGCCTGATTAGAATTCTTTTCTGCACTAAGAGATTCTCTAGAGTGTCTTTCATGTTTTTTTCAAGTCTAGCTAGTAACTTTATAATTGTTATCCTAAATTCTAGTTCTGATATTTCACTTAAATCCATATCAATTAGCTCTGTGGCAGAGTATTACCTGTGGTTCTTTCTTTTTTTTGTGAATCTCTCCTTTAGTCATTTTTTTTCAGAGAAGAATGAATGAACAAGAGAACAAAATAAAAAATATCAACCACAACCCAAGCAAAATACATACTAGGCAAACCAAAGAGGTCAGAAGCCAAAAAAGGAAAGAAAAAGAAAAGAAAAAAGAGGGGTGGTGAAGAGAGAATATTACCTCCCAGGTGGACAAAACAGGGTGATTCACTTGGTCCTGAGTGTATTTTGGTATTTTGATCTGTTTGTTAGAGGATGCTAAATCCCAAAATTGTAATGTTTATATATATATATGTATATATATATATATACACTGAATACAGTGAAAAAAGGCCAAAAATCTAGACTATATCTATGAAATGTAAATGTAAAAAAATGAAAGTTAAAAAAAGACTAAAAAACAAAGAGTTGACAAAATAAGAAACTAGTTGAAAAGGAAAAAAGAAAAGGTAAATTTTAAACAGAAAGATAAATGAACCATGAGAATAAAAACCCCTCAAATCTAAGTTTTGCAGTCCTGTGTGCACCATAAACTTGGTGTTCACCTGTTGTTCCAGCTGGACTTCTGGGGGAGGGGCCTGCTGCACTGATCTGCAGTTGTCTTTCTCCCCTTGCCAGAGAGCTACACTTAGTGTAAGGTGCTTTTGGTTGCTACGCATGGTTTTGTTACCTAAAGACCTTCTGCTCCTCGTTAGGGGATGAAAATAAAAATAGCTGGGCTCCAGTCTCTAGCCCCAAAGCTTAAAGCTCATGGTCCCCTCTCTTCCGTAAATGCTCAGGGGTAAGTAGTTTTCCCTTTTGTGCCAAAGTCTGCAATTTCCTGTGGTAAACACCTGCATCAGTCCTCCCAGGGGAAGATGGAGGGTCTTTCGTTTCTGCCCTTTGCAGGACCTCCACATGGACAGTAGTTTCCCAGTGGGTTATGTTCCCATGGTACCACTCCCAGGACAAGGTGGAGGGTTGCCATTTTTTCTGTCCTTTTCAGGCCCCCACAGGGAGAGCTGTCACCAGACTGAGCCACTGTTCCTACTTATGACAAACTGAGTTGAGAACTTTCCTGGTTTTGCTGACCCTAACCAGTTTCCCCGATGCAATGTTTGGAAACTCTGTTGGCTCAGGCACCCCCATTTGTTCTGTGACCCCCAGGATCCTGAGACTATACTGTCCCACTTAGTATTCTGCCTTGCTTCAACACCTGAACACCTTTCAGACAGAAAGGTTTCTCATTTGTATTTATATTTTGGTAGCTCTATGAAAATCTTATGTCTACTCTCGTCATGTTGCCATTATTTTATCCTTGAAAAATTATCAACATTTTAATGCTAGTATCTATTGTTTTCTTCCTTTGGGAATGCCATATATCCTTTTTCTTTTCTGTAAATACAGACTATAGCACACATATTTTCTTCCTTTCAGAGTTAATTTTTTTCAATCTTTATTAGAAAAAAACATAGAGGGTGACTAATGTTAATGCCATTCAAGTGATTATACTAATAACAGTGATTATATTTCTTTTCATTTTCTTTTTCTTTTTTTTTCATTTTGAATACAGTTGACACATAATGTTACATTAATTAGATGTAAACTGAATGATTTGACAAGTTTATACATTATACTGTGTTCACCACAAGTGTAGCTATCATCAGTCGCATTATATCACTATTACAATATTGTTGACTATTCCTGTGCTCTGCTTTTTATTCTCCTGACTTATTTTATTACTGAAGGTTTTTATCTCTCTCTCTCCTTCATTCATTTTGTCCTACACCCCATCCTCCTTCCAACTGGTAACCATCAGTTTTCTCTCTGTATTTATAGTCCTGATTTTGCATTTTGTTTATTCTTTTTTTAAAGATTTCATTTATGAGTGGAATCATATGGTATTTGTCTTTCTCAGTCTGACTTATTTCACTTAGCATAATATCCCCCAGATACATCCATGTTATATCAAATGGCATGATCTCATCATTTTTATAGCAGTGTAATATTGCATTGTATATATAAACCACATTTTCCTCATCGATTCGTCTATTAATGGATGGATGCTTAGGCTGCTTTTGTGTTGTGGCTCTTATAAATAATATTGAAATAGACATAAGGATGCATATATCTTTTTGAGTGAGTGTTTACTTTTTCGTGGGTAAATACTCAGAAGAATTATTGGAACATATGGTATTTCTATTTTTAACTTTTTGAGTAATGTTCATATAGTTTTCCACAGTGACTGAACCAATTTACATTATACCAATAGTGCACACATCTTCTTTTTCCTTGACAACACTTATCGTTTCTTGTGTTTTTGATTTTAACCATTCCAACAGGTGTGAGGTGAAATCTCATTGTGGTTTTTATTTGCATTTCCCTGATGATGAGTAATGTTGAGCATATTTTTATGTGTCTGTTAGCAACCTATATTTCTTCTCTGGATAAATGTTTATTCATATCCTCTGTGCATTTTTAAATCAGATTGATTTTTTCCGTGTTCAGTTGTATGAATTTTTTAATATTTTTAGATATAAACCCATTATTGGATATATCATTTCAAATATCTTCTCCCATTCAGTAGGTTGTCTTTTTGTTTTGCTGATTGTTTCCTTTGCTGTACAGAAACTTTTTAATTTCATGTAGTCCCAATTGTATATTTTTAATTTTTCTTCCTTTGCCTATGGCGACATATCCAAAAAAGAAAAAAAAAATGTTTCTATATCCAATGTCAAAGAAATTACTGCTTGAACTCTCTTCTAGGTTTTTTATGGTTTCATGTCCTTAATACATTTTGAATTTATTTCTGGGTATGATATTAAACAGTAATCATGTCTCATTATTTTACCTGTAGTTCTCCAGTTTTCCCAGCATTATTTATTGCAAAGACTCTTTTCCCCATAGTATATTTTTGCTTCCTTTATCATATTAATTGACCATATATACATGGGTTTATTTCTGAGGTCTCCATCCCATCTTCTTGATTTCTGTGTCTATTTTTGTGCCAGTATCATGCTGTTTTGATTACTACAGCTTTGTAGTATATCTTGAATTGGAAATTGTGACACCTCCAGCTTTGTTCTTTTTTCAGGATTGCTTTGGCTTTTGGGGGTCTTCTGTGATTATTCCACATAAATTTTAGTGGTATTATTTGCTTTAGTTTTGTGAAAAATGCTGTTGGCATTTTGATAGGGATTGCATTGAGTCTGTAGATTGCTTTGGGTAGTATAGGTATTTTAACAATATTAATTTTCCCGATCCATGAGCACGGAATATTTTCCATTTGTTTGTGTCATCTTCAATTTCTTTCATCAGTGTCATAATTGTCAGGATACAGGTCTTTCACTCCATTATTTAAGTTTGTTCCTAGTTATTTCATTCTTTTTAGTGTAATTCTAAATGGTGTGTGTGTGTGTGTGTGTGTGTTTTCTTTTAATTTCTCTTTTTGCAACTTCATTGTTAGTGTGTAGAAATGCTACCAATTTCTGGGTATTAAATTTGTGTCCTGACACTTTACTGAATTCACTTATTACTTCTAGCAATTTGTGTGTGTGTGTGTGTGTGTGTGTGTGTGTGTAATTCCTGGGATTTTCTATCTGTAATATCATGTTTTCCGTAACTAGAGACAGTTTAATTTCTTCTTTACCAAAATGTATGTTTCTTACTTCTTTTTCTTGCCTGATTGCTATAGATAGAACTTCTAATACTATGTTGAATAAAAGTTGCAAGAGTGGACATCCTTATCATGTCCTGATCTTAGAGGGGAAGCTCTCATTTTTTTTCATCATTGAGGATGATATCTGTGGGTTTTTCATAGATGGCCTTTATTATATTGAGGTATGTTTCCTTTAGCCCTATTTTGTTGAAAGTTTTTGTTGCTGTTATTGAAAGTTTTTATCATGATTATGTTGAATCTTGTCAGATGCTTTTTCCACATCTACTGAGATAATCGTATGAGTTTTATTCCTTGTTTAGTTGATATGATATATGAAGTTGATTGATTTGTCAATACAGAACCATCCTAGCATCCCAGGAATAATTCCCACCAGATTTTAGTGAATGATTTTTTTTAATGTTCTGCTGTATGTGGTTTACCAATATTTTATTGATTTTTACATCTATGTTCATCAGGGACATTGGCTTATAGTTTTATTTTGCTTTGTTTTGTTTTGTTTTGTTTTGTGGTGTCTTTGATTTCAGTATCAGAGTGTTGCTGGCCTCCTTAAATGTATTTGGAAGCTTTCCTTCCTCTTCTATTTTTTGGAATAGTTTGAAGAGAAAATATATTAACTTTTCTTTAAATGTCTAATAGAATTTACACGTGAATCTGTCTGGGCCTGGACTTTATTTTTTGGTTGTTTTTTGATTACTGATTCAATTTAATTATTTTTAATAAGTCTATTTAAATATTCTACTTCTTCCTGGTCCAGTTTTGGGAGATTATTTGTTTCTAGAAATTTATCCATTTATTTTAGGTTGCCAAGTTTGTTGGCATATATTTTTTTCATAGTATTCTCTTGTAATTCCTATATCTCTGTATTAGTTCTTCTTTCTCATTTCTGATTTTATTTGTTTGGGTCCTTCTCTTTTTTCTCTTGATGAGTATGGTAATAGTTTGTCAATTTTATTGATCTTTACAAAGAACTAGCTCTTAGTTTCATTAATTCTTTTTCTTTTTTTTTTAGTCTCTAGCACTTTATTTTTGTTCTGAACTTCATTATTTCCTTTTTCCTACTCACCTTGGGCTTTGTTAGTTCTTCTTTTCCTAATTCCTTTAAGCATGAGTTTAAATTGTTTATTTGGGATTTTTTTTTTTTTTTTTTTTTTTTTTTTTTTTTTTTTTTTTTTTTTTTTTTTTTTTTTTTTTTTTTTTTTTTTTTTTTTTTTTTTTTTTTTTTTTTTTTTTTTTTTTTTTTTTTTTTTTTTTTTTTTTTTTTTTTTTTTTTTTTTACTGTTTCTTGAGGTAGGCCTGTATTGCTATACACTTCCCTCTTATAACTTTTTTGTTGTGTCCCAGAGATTGTGGACCATTGTGTTTTAATTTTCATTTGTCTCCATCTATTTTTTGAATGTTCTTCTTTGATTTCTTCAATAACCCTATTGGTTGATTAGGATTATATTGTTCAGTCTCCACATATTTGTGTTTTTTTCTAGTTTTTTTTTTCCTTGTGATCTATTTATAGTTTCATACCATTGTGGTTGGAAAGAATACATGGCATATTTTCGATTTTATATTGACTGAGGCTCGTTTTGTGACCTAATATGTGATCTATTCTGGAGAATGTTCCATGTATACTTGAAAATAATGCATATTCTGTTGTTTTGGATGGAATGTTCTGTATATATCTGGTACAATGTGTCATTCAAAGACATTGTTTCCTTGATTTTCTTCCTGGATGATTTATCCATTTATATAAATGAAGAGTTAAAACCCCTATTATTTTATTGGATCACCATTAATTTCTCTCTTTTCGTCTATTACTCTTGTAGGCAGTGTATAGAAGGGCCTTGGGTTTTTTATCCATTCCACCACTCTATGTCTTTTGATTGGATCATTTAGTTCATTTACATTTAAAGTAATTATTGATAGGTATATATTTGTTGTCATTTTAATAATGTTCTGCTTGTTTTTGCAGTTCTTCTTTGTTCCTTTCTCTTTCTCTTGCTCTCTTTCTGTGTGATTGATGAGTATAAAGTGTTTTGTTTGGCTTTCTCTCTTTATTTTTTGTGTATCTATTATAGGTTTTGAGTTTATGGTTACCATAAGGTACATAACATATATAACATCCTAAGTAAATAGCAGCCTATATTAATCTTATGGTCATTCAAACACATTCTAAGAGAGAGAGAGAGAGAGAGAGAGAAGAAAAAAAGTTTCTTATTTTTCCCCTTCTCTTCATTTTTAACTCCCTTCTCCACATTGCATTTTTTGATGTTTTATATATGTTTTATGCTTTAGGTTTATGTTTTACGTATGTTTGCTTATGTATGTTTTATGTTGTCATATTTTATACCTTTTTGTTCAAAGTTTTCCTATGTCTAATTAATGGTCATTTGTTTTTCCTTTTAAGAAGTCCCTTTAACATTTCTTGTAACTCTGCTTCAGTGTTGATAAACTCCTTTATTTTTTGTTTGTCTGGAAAATGCTCTCTCTCCTTCAAATCTGAATGATAACCTTCCCAAGTAGAGTATTCTTGGCTATAGTTTTGCTTTTTCCCCCAGCACTTTGAATATATCATGCCACTCTCTTCTGGCTGCAAATTTTCTGCTAAAGAATCAGCTAATAGTCTTATAGATTTTCCTTGTAGGTAACCTTTTGTTTCTCTCCTGCTGCTTAGGATCCTGTCTTTATTTTTAACCTTTGACATATTAATTATTATTTGCTGTGGTGTTGGTTCATCTTGTTTGGAACTCTCAGCTCTTGGACTTGGATGTCTATTTCCTTTGCTAGCTTAGGGAAGTTTACAGTTATTATTTCTTCAAAAACATTTTCTACACCTTTCTTCTTCTTCTTCTTCTTCTTCTTCTTCTTCTTCTTCTTCTTCTTCTTCTGGGAAACTCTGTAATACAAAGGTCAATTCACTTGATATTGTGAAGGGATCTCTTAATCTATCTTCAATCATCAAAATTATTTTCTCTTTTTGTTGTTCCGCTTGTTTGCTTTCCATTAGGACTGTTTTTCAGATCACTGATACATTCTTCTGCAACGTTTAGTTTACTGTTGATTCCCTCTAGTGTTTTTATTTCAGGGTTATATTCTTCACCTCTGATTGGTGCTTTTTAATAACTTCTTTCTCTGTCTTTATTAAAAGTCTCAGTTCTTCCAGTCTTTTCTCCATCCCAATGACTATCTTATGATCATAACTTTGTATTATTTACCAGATATACTGTTCATCTCTGTTTCACTTAATTCTTCACTGTGCTTTTTTCTTGTTCTTGCTTTTGGAGAATATTTCTCTGTCTCTCCATTTTGCTCAACTGTCTGTGTTTGTAAGGCAAAATGGCTACTTCTCCTAAAGTTAAAGTGGTCTTGTGTATGGTGACCCAAGGCAGACTGTGTGTGCTTAGTCACTGTTGCTGGCTGTCTAGAGACATGGCTGTATACGCTGGTTACTTTTTAAACTGTGGCTTTGGGCGCCTGGGTGGCTCAGTGGGATAAAGCCTCTGCTTTCAGCTCAGGTCATGATCTCAGGGTCCTGGGATCGAGGCCCACATTGGGCTCTCTGCTCAGCAGGGAGCCTGTTTCCTCTGCTCTCTCTGCCTTCCTCTCTGCCTACTTGTGATCTCTCTGTCAAATAAATAAATAAAATCTTTAAAAATAAGTAAATAAATAAACTGTGGCTTTTTACAGACAGAATTTTTTAAAAAGAAGATAATAATAATAATAGTAAAAAATAAATTAAAAGAATAAAGAAAAAGAATCAAAAGAGAGGAAAAAGTGAGAAAAAAAAGAACAAAACTTAAAAGAATTAAAACAAGTCAAAATTTTTAAAAGTAAAACAAAATAATATAAAACAGCAAAAAAATTAAAACATAAAATGCCATCCAGTTTTCTGTGCCCCATTCCATAGGGGGACTTCCGTGGGTGTGGACCCTGGTCTCTCTGAAATCATAAGCTCCATGTGATAAACACACCCACCAGTATTCTTGTGGGACCAATCCTGCAGTTCCTTGGCCCTTTTAAAGAGCAGCTTCTCCTCTGCGCTCCAGTGTGACCAGGGCTGGTGTAGACGTCAGGACCTGAGATTGCTGAGGTCACAACTTCTCGATGAGGAACAGACCCACTTGTTATGGGTTCTGAACCTGTTCCTGTGCAGTCTGGGCCCTTGAGGTGGAGCAGGGAAATACTTCTGCAGTTCTGCAGCCCCTGTGAGCCCGAGCCTTTCTCTGGGCCCCACACGGCAACTTGCTGAAGCTGTAAACCCACCAAGAAGACCAGACCCACCTGGCATGGCTTCTGGACTCTGCTCTGCTTCCATGGTGGCTGGGGATGAAAACCGTGTTCTCTAGTCTCTCTCATCTGGAATTTCTGCACCTTCTTGACCCTTGGCAGAATTCTAGTTTTGTTTCTTTCATATGCTACATTAAACCTCAAGGCTGTTTTCTGTGCTTAAGGACAGAGGGATCTATTACCAGTCCCTCAGTACTATCTCTCCACAGTTTGCAACACTGGGGGGTGAGGGTCACATTTGTTACTGTGTCTCTGCCTCTCTTGCCATTCTCTCTGTCTTTGGGCATTTAGTATCTGTTCAGTCAGTCCTCATTTCTCCTTCAGGAGAAATTTCTCCATTAATAGATACAATGTAGGGGCGCCTGGGTGGCTCAGATCGTTAAGCATCTGTCTTCAGCTCAGGTTCTGATCCCAGAGACCCAGGATCGAGCCCCACATCGGGCTCCCTGCTCGGCGGGAAACCTGCTTCTCCCTCTCTCACTCCCCCTGCTTGTGTTCCGTCTCTCACTATGTCTCTCTCTGTCAAATAAATAAAATATTTTTTAAAAATTCTATAAATAGATTAAGCTCTGTTTTCTCAGTTCCTTTAAGGCTGGTACATAGGTAATAATATTCTAAATGAATAGAAAATAAATTAATTCATTATATGCAATACATGCCTTATGGCATTAAGGATTAGATTTTTTTCAGTAAGAAATAATTGGAATCACTGTGTGTCAAAATTATTTAATCCCCAATGTTATTTTAATGAATGTATAGAATTCCCCCCAAATAATATAATTTATTTAACCTTGACCTTGATATTTGATATTTGAGCATTTAAGAAATTTACTGTTGTAAATAGTCTTGCAATGAACATAGATATCTGTGTATATTCTAAATTATTTCTTTATACTAAATTCCTAGACATGGCACTTCCTTGTAAAAGAATCAGCAGTCATGGCCTTATTGATAAGTATTGTTAAAATGCTGTCCAAGAAGAATGCAACAGTGTGAATTAGTCTCATCTAACCGTCTCTGCACTAGTCGTGAAGCCCTGTCCTTAGTACACCTGTGCTTTGCCCGGTATCACCCTTCGCCACACCTCTGAACTCCACAGTTTTGGACCTTGTTAGTCCTATGTAGAGGAGGCTGTGTGTGCAGCAGGAAGAACGGTTGTATTCCCTGGTTTCTTTTTCATCCTAACTCACTGGAATCTAGTTCTCCTTTACTTTTGGAAAGGGCGTTCACTGCCTCTCCCTCACAGGTGTGCAGAATGCCCTTCTCTAGGTTCATTTCAGCCCTTCCATCAAGAATAAACATTCCTATTCCTCTAACAAGCCTCTTTCAAGGATCATACTTTCCAAGGTAGAAGGGACCCAACTTCACAGCTGCAGCGTCTCTTCAAAGTTCACAAAGCGCAGTCATTATTTTCACCTCCTGCTGAACGCATGTGTAGAAGTGGGGGGAAAGATCTTTACCAAGGATGATAAAAAGCAGGGGATGCAGGAATGAACATCTGCCTTCCCATTGGCTCATTCACTACAGATGCTATTAGCATGTTACCCAAGCAAGTACCTAGTGAGCTTTCTTTCAGATGTTTCAATTGGTGAAGTTCTGAAACTATATATACTTTAGTCTTTTTTTTTTTCCCTTCCTTCAGAGAGTAACAGGAACTAGGGCAGCATCATCCAATTAACCCTCTGAGCGGCTTCACCTTTTTCTTTTCCTTTCTTCAAAAGGGCACCGCCTGCTGTGAAATGTTTAGCTACAAGTAGCTTTTTTGGGTGAGATGAGAAGAAATCCAGACTCTCCCTCAAAGGGTTATATGTGAACCTTATTAAAAAGCCCAAACAATATCACAATATCAACTATCAGAGCCTTCTATCTCTTTAACCCCCTGATCTGTTGGCATCCCCCCCAGGGTAAAGGCGCATGAAGGATAATAGTCTCTAGGAGATCAAGCAGCCAGACATGACTAAGAAAGTGAAAGAAAGTTAAATCTAAAGCACCACTATCATTTTTATCTCACCATATAAATAAATAAAACATCCTTGGAGAGAATGAAAGTCGATTGTCTTAAATGTGGGCTTCTCCTTAAACATAGCACAGACAAACCATGGAAATGTTATAAAAACTTATTCGTTCATTAAAGATCAAACAATAGAAAACATGCATCAAATTCTTATATGAGAGTCACAGCACATGCATAGTTTAATCAAGTTAATACAATACCTAGGGGAAAAGGGGAAAAGATTCTTTAGCTCATCTATGCTCTTTCAAGGTTTGTATATTTAGGATAGACTTTTTAATTTTTTTAACATCTTATTAAACATAATTCCTTTAGACCCATAAAAATATAATAAGCTGCATGAATCTAATTAGAATATGCCCATGTTTGATGGGGAGAAGACAAGTCAGCAGACCCAAGATTGTTCTGCAAAACGTGTCTGGAGGTTAGTGATATAAATGCTTTCTCTTATGCTGTTCTTATATATTGCAAAGAGGCATTAAGCTAACAAGCATCGAAAATGAGTGCCCTTAGACTTGGCAGATCATTCACTGGAACTGTTCTTCCCCTCAGGGAAAATGAAAATCTGGAGAAAGAGAACTGGCTGACCTCGCCCAATTAACACAGTACTGATGCAGGCGAGAATGGCGGGCCGTGACAGGGCTGGGCTTCAGGGATGCGTTTCTGGGCTGCGGTCCAGGTTATGTCAACAAGGATCATTCTGGGTGCCATTTCAGTAGTTCTATATTGGACACAGGAGAAAGAAGGGAAAGAGATAAAGGAAAACTGTGGGCTATTTTTTTTTTTTTTTATGTACTTGAGAACTTTGCTTTTCCCTCAGGACATGAGCTCTTTCTGAGCCTGTGTGCAGCTGCAGCCTGAGGCTTACTAAACAGGTCAGGAAGACGGGAAAATTCTGCAATAGCACTGCTTTTCCCATGGAAACTGATACTCCTAAATGTTACAACACTTCAGGCTGAAGTTTAACTAACAGAAAGTCTTTCATCTAGAAATTGAACCAGCCAGCAGAAAACTGTAGGTTTTAGCTTGTATTGAAAATAAGCATCATTCTGTTTTGTATCTTACCTTGTGTTTAATAAAGAAGATGAAAATTTCCAAAAAGCCTACTCTGCCTTTGGTTTTGGGATATTGAGTGTATCATGCAAATGGATTCTAAAGCTTTTAAAATAAACATTGTCTCTTTTTTCTAAGAATGAGATCTCGCAAAAGAAATAAAGAACTCAGGTTTTGAGTGGTTGTATGGAGAAGGCAGTACGATTTGTGCTAATACAGTTTCTGCGCTAATACTTATGAGTCTCTAAATCTGTGGTTTCGTAGGTCAGGTGGCACCCTGCATCTAGGAAGTGTTCATAGTTGTAATTATTCCTGAGATTCTGGTTGCAACTAAACTTGTGTCTCTTTCTCTCTACTTTGTGCAGAAAAAAATCTACTTAATTGTATCAATATTTAGTTCTAATTCTTTGAGATTGAAATGACCACTAATATTATTACAAATAATAGAGAATGATTAGCAAAATTCCTGGCACATAGTGAGTGTTCACTATATTTAAAGGTACTAAAACACTATGTGACATGTAATGAATGAAAATTTCATTCTTTGGAACAGTCCGATTTTGTATCTCCTTTGGGAATCCAGGCACATGACGGGAAGTGAATGAAGGTATTAGTAGCCCTGAATTATTTTAAGTCAAGTCAGATGAAAGAAAATGGTTATTATTTCCATGCCAGTTGAATTGGGATAACTTTCAAATTTATATTCTCATATATTGATTGGTCCTGTATCGAAAGCCTTTTTTAGCTAAAAATATTCTAAATTAATAATATTATCTCACATATTTTCATTTAGTGAATGTTTTCTAGGCATCAAGCACCAAGTCATGTACTTCACTTAAGTCACTTTTACTTAATCTTTATAAAATATGAAGGAAAGCATGACTCCATTTTAAAATAGGACAGCAAAGACTGAGGAACATTCAGTACCTTGTTTAAGGTTACACAGAGAATAAATGGTGAAGGCAAGGTTTAAAGAATTAAAAACTAGAATTCTAGCTGAAAGAAATTACTTGCCCTGTATCTGAATTAATATATACATGATTTGACTCATTCTAGATTATGAATTCTTAGGATTTATTATTTTTGGTAAACACTAATGTTTGTATAGATTTTCCCAGAGTACATTATCTATTATGGACTGATTTATCAACCATTCAGTGTTTCTACAATAACTTCTATAGTCTAAAAAGGTGTAAAAAATATAGAAGCTTATAAGTCATGCTAATAAAATGCCTTAAAACAATGATTTAATAATCTGGAAATTTCTCTAATTAAGAAACCAGTTTCTTTATAATATAAGAAACCAATTTCTTTATCTTTTATTTAGCTCAGATCTCATGTTCTTTAATATTTATTTAAAATTGTTTCCTCCTCCTACGTCCACAATAAATTTGCATTTTGTTCTCATTACTTTGAATTTACTTATATGGACTTAATTTTCATACAATTAAATAAACTCAGGAAATACATGTTTCATTATTTAAAAATTGAGGGAACTTTAAATGATTGAGTAAGGGAAGTAAAGTAAATGCATTGTTTCAGATTTCACACATAACTTAGAGGTCTGTATGTTTGCAAGGTAAATTAATTATCCAGAATCAAAAAAGTCTAAAAGTCATGTAACTGAAATTTCTTCTACACCTTATATACTTCTATATGAAGAGAAAAATGACAATCTGAGAGTGTCCATGCTGTGTCTTTGTGTTGATATATATTCAAACCAGGATTTGACATATTTTTTTTATTTTGATAGTTTCTGGGAAAACTATCAAACATTGGTTGGCTTGAAACATTATCAAAATATTAAGATGCATTTGTTTCATTAAATCAAAAGTAAATAATGTTCCTTATCAGCTTTGAATTTATGAATATAATTGGATCCTAATTCTAATTCAATTTACCAAAACTTACTGAATACCTATCCTATATATGTATGTTGTACAACTAAAATCATGAAGGTGGTATTGTAGTCTGCCCTTAAAAATAAAACGAAAACTGAAATTAAGGTAGCTGGTTTTCACCTATTACCTATTTACCTATCACCTACCTATTATCTATCTATCATCTATTTTTCTATCTATCATCTATCTATCTATCATCTATCTATCATCTATCTATCATCTATCATCTATCTGTCTATCATCTATCTATCACTATCTATCATCTATCTTCATCTATCTAATCTAGCTATCTATTTATGAAATGGAATAGAAAGAAATACAGTAATCATCAAAGCTAGTTAATCAGGGTGTATCATGTCTAGATTAATCTAGGTCACTGGTTCTCAAACAGGAATGACTTTCACCCCCAGGGTATTTGATAATATCAGAAGATATTTTTAATTGTTGTAACTGGTATGGGACAAGGAGAGGTTACAAAATGCCACTGGCATGTAATGGTTAGAGGGTAGAGGCCAGGGATGCTGGTAAACATCCTACAATACACAGTGCTGTCTTCCACAATTATGTGGCCATAAGCATCAGTAACGCTGAAAACCAGAAACCATCTAGATCATAGGAAGCTTACTGCACTGAGATAATATTCTATTTAAGCAATAAGTTTATACAATATGTACAGTTTAGTTTTTAGATCCTCAAAATATTAGTATTACTGGAGAGTACTCTCCAAAATAAAGACACTGAATAAAAGGAAAGTTATAGGAGATGAACAAAGAAGAGTATGATATTTCAAAGTCATTAAAATTGGAATGGCCCCATACAGACCAGCACCCTAGCGTTCTCATAAAGATACTATTACACCATAAAGATGCTACCACACCATCTAATCATATGGTGGCCATTTAGGTACAGTGTTACAACAACGCCAACACTATTAACATCTCCTTCGTCACCTTGCACATACACATTTTCTTTTTTTCCTCTGATGCAATCATTAGTGGAAATATTGGTGTAGGAGAGTGCTTGCCTATGCATAAAGCACAGCTATCATGCTGTGTTTTAAAATTGTGTTAGTCTTATCTGAGGACTTCATTAGAGAGCTAATAAAATCAATGTATTGCTGACATTCTATAGCACATTTTCCACATTCTGGAAAGTATGTGCTTTTTTTTCCCAGGTAGATTAAAGCATTCATTTTGACAGAATTTCTTTGTGATTAAAATAAAAGTTCAGGTTAATTTAATAGTAATAAGGCAAAAAACTGTATAAAGAGGCAAAATCTCAAAATGGGGCTCTGACAGAAAAAGAACTAATTTAAAAAAACAAGGATGACATGGTTTTTATTAGTAAGTGTTCACCATGAACTTTGAAACAATAGTGTCCAGTAAAATAAACAAAAGAAACAGAACTGTGCTTATAGGTTGTCCTGATTCATCATTTGAATTGTTTCTTTCGTTTTCTCTCCTACTTCTAACATTTGTGAAAACAACTAATATTCATATTGTTCCTTCTATAAATTCTATTTTCTTTATACCAAATGAATTGGTCTTATAAACTCCAGAAAACTGAGCAGAGTATTGATATTTGCTGTTTCATGTCCTTATCACATTATCTATTTTCTATCTATCCATCTATTATCTATCATCTATCTATAGTAAAATACATTTATTCCTAAGGCTTCTGAAGGAACTTCCTCATAAATCACTTGAATTCGTTTATTTATTACTTTGTGAAGGTCCAAACTATACCCAATATCTTAATTTCCAAAAGATTTATGTTATGACACATATAGGAAACATTTTCACAACTGCATTCATTCTCTATTCACTCAATAATTAGTTAATTGTGTGCCCCTTTTCACAATACTGAAGGTATGATGTTGAACAAACGAGGTAAGTTTTCTGCCCTAAGAAAACTCACATTGTGGTGCAGAAACAACAAATAAGATGTAGAGATAGAGATGGAGAGACAGAGAGAGAGAGATATGCAGAGAGAAACAAAGAAATTACTTGATAGAGCTAGTTTAGGTAAGCTGGACAGGGAGAAAGGGAGTCATTTGTACAGAGACATGTAAAAGGTAGGGAGCACACAGGTATCTGGGAGAAGACTGTTTTAAACTAAAGTAAAAAAATAGCACTCATGTCTTAAGTTGAAAATTGACATCAAGGTCAGTGTGGCTACGATGGATTGAAGAAAGGAAATATGGTGCTGGGGTTAAAGAGATAGCAGGGGCAAACTCATGAAGGGCCCTATAGAATTTATAAAACACTATTACCAAAGGTTAAAGAAATAATACAAGAAAACATGTGATATCACTAGTGATGAAATAGCAACACACTACATTCATCATCAGAAAGAGATTTATAAACTACTCGCTGGGCAGTACAGTGAGGTGGAAACTATTTTAGATAACTAGACCAACGATATGTAATAACACTTCGGAGATATTCAAGATATCCCCGGCTATATGAAATGGAAATACGACATACTTAAAGTTTATAATATAAATTTATTTCAATAATTGTACTTCTTAAATAGATACCATATTTGTGCAGTAAGTATCTGACACAGCCCCCGCTCTGGACGGATATATAATCTGGCAGGGAAGATGGTCTATACGCATGGAACAGAAAAAAAATGAGAGAACTTAGTATTGCTACAGGAGGAATGCTTTGTGGATGATAATTAAAGAGTAGGGAGACCATATAATTTATTTAATAATCAAACTGGAACATTTCTGTAAATGGAAGGGGAAACAATTAATAATCTTGCTGGGGAAAATGGTGCAAACTTCACTGTTTCAAGTAAATTAGGACACAAGTTAGTGACATGTCTATAGAACTTCATAAATGGAGAGCTAATTATAAATTAAAATGACTCCAAGAGTCTTCTTCAAGAAAATGACACCTGCACATGACCATGTCTAGGATGTAACCAGGCAGAAGGAAGTTGAGAATAAATTCTAGTCCAGGGAAATAATATTATAAGAGACATAGTGATTTAACAGTCACCCTAAGATAAAGCATTGGTGATTGTGAGGAGTTAGAGACAATATTGGATGGTTTAGAAACAGATGGGTTGAGGGTAAGAGTGGGACACACTAATAGATTTGAAATCTCATTAAAAAGTCTCATATAAGGGGCGCCTGGGTGGCTCAGTTGGTTCAGCGACTGCCTTCGGCTCAGGTCATGATCCCAGAGACCCGGGATCGAGTCCCACATTGGGCTCCCTGCTCGGCAGGAAGCCTGCTTCTCCCTCTCTCACTCCCCCTGCTTGTGTTCCCTCTCTGGCTGTGTTTCTCTCTGTCAAATAGATAAAATGTTAAAAAAAAAAAAAAAGAAAAGAAAAGAAACATTGAGGTACATGTATTCCTTTGAATTAGTGGTTTCATAATCTTTGGGTAAATACATACATAGTAGTGCAGTAGTTGGATCATAGGGTAGTTCTATTTTAACTTGAGAAAGCTCAGTACTGTTTTCCACAGTGACGGCAAAAGTTTCCATTCCCAGCAACAGTGCAAGAACATTTCCCTTTCTCCACATTTTCACCAGCACCTATTGTTTCTTTTATTTTTTTATTCTAGTCATTGTGACAGGTGTGAGGTGATATCTCATTGTAGATTTGCTTTGCCTTTCCCTGATAATGAAGGATATTGAGCATTTTTTCCTGTGTCTTTTAGCCAACTGTATATCTTGGAAAAATGTCTGTTCAAGTCTTCTGCCCATTTTTTTAGCTGGATTATTTGTTTTAGGCTCTGAATTTTATAAGTTATTTATATATTTTGAGTACTAACCTTTCAACATCTGTCATTTGGAAATATTATCTCCCATTCCATAGGATGTGTTTTAGTTTTGTTGATCGTTTCCTTCACTGTGCAGAAGCTCTTTATCTTGATGAAATCCCAATAGTTTATTTTTGTTTTGTTTCTCTTGCCTCTGGAGCCATATTTAGAAAAATGTTACTATAGCCAATGCCAGAGAAAATACTGCTTGTATTCTTCTCTAGAATTTTAATGGTTCCCTGCCTCACATTTATGTCTTTAATTCATTTAGAATTTATTTTTGTGTTTGATGTCAGAAAGTGGTCTAGTGTCATTCTTTTGTATGTTTCTGTCCAGTTTTCCCAGCACCATTTTTGGAAAGACTATCTTTTTTCCATTGGATATTCTTTCCTGCTTTGTCAGAGATTAATTTACCATGGACTTGTGGGTCCATTTCCCTGTTTTCTATTCTGTTCTATTGACCTATGGGTCTATTTTTGTGCTAGTGCCATAATGTTTTGATCACCACAGCTTTGCAATAACTCGAAGTCTGGAATTGCTTTTCATGGTTAAAAGTGCTTTGATTATTCAGGATCCTTTGTGGTTCTATACAAATTTTAGGATTGTTCTACCTGTGTGGAAAATGCTATTGGTATTTTGATAGGTATTGCTTTAAATGTGTAGACTTCTTTGGATGCATACACATTTTAACAATATTTGTTCTCCCAATCCATGAGTGTGGGATGCTTTCCATTTCTTTATGTCCTTTTCAGTTTTTAAAATTAGTGTTTTATAGTTTTCAAAGTTCATGTTTTCCACCTCTTGGTTAGGTTTATTCCTAAGTATGGCTTTTGGTACAATTATAACTAGGATTGATTCTTTGATTTCTCTTTCTGCTGTTTCATTATTGGTGTACTGAAATGCAACAGATTTCTGTACATTGAATTTATATCTTTTGACTTTACTAAATTTGTATCAGTTCTAACAGGGTTTTTTTTTGGTGGAGTCTTTGGGGTTTTCTACATAAAATATCATGTCAAGGAGTGAAAGTCTGACTTCTTCCTTGCTGATTTGGATGCATTTTACATATTTTGTTGTCTGATTGCTGTGGTTAGGACTTCCAGTACTATGCCAAATAACAGTGGTGAGAGTGTACATTCCTGCCTTTTTCCTGACCATAGAAGAAAGCTCTCAGTTTTTCCCCATTGAGCATAATATTAGCTGTGGGTTTTTCATAAATGACCTCCATTGTATTCAGAAATGTTCTCTCTAAACTTATTTTGTTGAAGGTTTTTATCATGAATGGATATTGTACTTTATCAAGTGCTTTTTCTGTATCTACTGAGAGGATCATATGGTTCTTGTCCTTTCTTGATTAAAGTGGTGTTTCACATTGATGGATTTGTGAATATTGAACTAACTTTGCAACCCAGGGATAAGTCCTACTTGGTTGCGGTGAATGATTTTTTTAATGTATTGTTGGATTTGGTTTGCTAGTATTTTATTGGAGATATTTCTTGAGTTCCATTTAAGCAGTTCATGTACAGCCACAATTTTCTTCAGGTGATCTCTATAAACAGACTCTCTTATTTTTATTTTTGACAATAACTTCCTAAATCAGCAGTTTCCACCAAGCAACTGGTTTGTATTCTTGGAATTTGCAGTAATTCCTCTAGACATAAAATTTTTCTATTTCTGAAACTAAAATTTTAACTGTCTTGGGTTGCAAGGAAATTATAAGGTTTTCCCCCATTTTTAAGTCATTTTACTGTTTATCCCATAGTCACATTAAAATGAGCAGAACTCCCATGATAGACACAGCAAAGAGTGTCATATGAGAGAAATAGTGAAGGTTTCATAAAGTATAGTTACCCTATGGTAACATAAGGATGGTACAGCAATCTCAGATGAAAGTGTCAAGGTGTTTGGGCAGGTAGGAACAAAGTGTGCTACAGGGACATTTGTCTTGAGGTCACTGCTGTTTCCTAAGAATTTCCCAATATGTTCGGTAAGCAGATCATTTGTAACATATGTAAATGGAGTAGGGTATCACTTCTGCAGAATAAATTCTGCAAGTTCCTGGGAAATGTCTACAAATCTCATGCTGACAAATGATTGCTGAAGTATGATTTTACAAATGTAGACCCCTGACTGATACTAGGGATATTTTACCACCAGTGAAATTCTTAGGCCAAAAAATAAATAGCTACGCATACCAAACCTACACATTGTTAATTAAAATGATACCATATTAGGCTTATGAAAGAACCAGACCAGGAAAAATTATTCAAGCAGAAGATCCTCATCCTTCTCTTCGGACAAAAGATTAGCAAGCCCCATCACTTCTCCAGCTGTCCTGCATATCTTCAAGTCCATCTACAAATTTTCCTTGACAATTGTTTCCTTCTGTATTTTCTTTAACTTATAGAAGTCTTCTCGCTCTTTCCCCTCCAGCTCTCTGATGATTAAAGCAAGGGTATTCATCCCTGGGAATGACGACATATTCAGTATCATTTACACACCTGTTGATTATCTGAATACTTCCTCCAAAGTAACAAAGGAAGTTTGAAGGAAGCTAGTTCCACCAGTAATTCCACAGCTTATTCCTCTTTAATTTAGCCAATTGTTCCCCACCTCTGGCTAAACCAGTTAATTTATAACTATCAGTTCCTTTATGGTAATGTTCAAATACTGGCAAAGTACATCTGCTGCTTCACTTGGGCTTTATTTACATTTTGGATAACCGTGGTGTTGAAGTCCCCTGCTGTGAACTTGACCTCATCAAAGAAGAGGCAGCTTCTCTCATCACTTCACCCATCAGCTTTTTTGTCCCTATTACCTTCTTTAGGATCTGTTGAAAGCAAAGAGCTAAGCATCAGACTTTTTTCTTCAGGAGGTTTCAACCTGTCTGTGCTCCTTTTATTCAAGACCTCATGATGGTCTGTGCCATGCATGAGGGAAAGATTTTAATTTGGTCTTTACCCTACATTCTGATGATGATATTTCCGCTGGGCTCCCTCGCCAGGCAGTGGTGGCCGCAACCATCTCCGGCCACAGGATCTTCCTCTGGGGTCAGCTGTTTGTCAAGATCATACTATCTTTATTTCAGCTTTTATACTACCTTCTAGTCTTATGATTTTGGAAAATATCACTGAGTCTATCCCCCAAATTATTAACCAACAAATGAGAAACTGGTTTAGAAGGAAAAATGATAAAGCTGACACTTGTGGAAAATATCTAACTAATCCAAACTAAACAAAGAAGTCTGAACAAGTTGGGTTTTTAAGGAGTAAATCCTTTCTGTATCCAGTAATTAGAATTGTTAAATTTTAAGGCAGTAGGGCACTGACCAAAGAAAAGCCAGTTTAGAAAATTGAAAACTTCTGGGAAAATAAGTAAAATAGAAAAGGGGAAATATGGGAAGTTAATGAAATCAGAGATAACCAACATATTTTTCCCATTATAATCTTATGTCCAAAATATATGCATTCTTGAATATCTAACACTTGTATTTAACATGAATATTAGGCTCACAATAATGATCACAATTATTTTAATGATATTAATTTTAAAAGGCATATTCCTATTTTAAAATGTGTTCTTTACTTACAATCAATGTATAACCCTCATTCCTTCCTGTTTATCTACTAGACATAGGGTTAATGTCTAATCTTCTTTAACTACTTTATCAACTATTGTCTTGTATCTAATCTGGGACTGAGGAGTTGTTTGGGGCGACAGTCCTTTCAGCTCTTGAACCCTGCTCCCTTTCTCTTGTATCTGAAAAAAAAATAAACAAAAATAAACAATAAAAATAAAATGTTTTCTTTAATTGTTCAAAAAGTCCTATTATTCAAATTGGACTTTATCATAACATCTAGTTCATAGACAGATTTTGATGATAATTTGAAGAGATTAGTTGGAGGCTAAGATAATTATAAATGTAAATATATATAAATATAGTTATGAAACTCAAAACCACATGATTTTTACAGAAAACCTCTTATAAAATTAGAAAAAGCATACATTTCAGGAGGGGCAAGATGGCAGAAAGCTAGCTGACCACAAGAACACTGTGAGCACCCATGAAATCAGCCTGAAATGTAATATTTCACACTTCTGGATCTCTACCAGGGAAGAGGAGCATCGACAAAAAGGCAGAGTGGAGTGGGAGCGATTGGAGGGATATCCAAAGACAAAGGGACGTGGAGGAGGGAGCCCACAGAAGCAACCCATTGGAAAGCAGTACCCCAGCATGAAAGTGCTCTGTGTTTAGGGACCAACAGCAGATTATGGTCTGACTAAAAGCAGGCAAAAACAGAGAGCTTGAGGGGCAGCCGGGGAAAGCTGACCACCATTGACAGGGATGTAGATCTGCAGAGAGAAAGCACTCCTGGTGCCACACAAGGGAACACGGCGGAGTGGAGTATCTAAAATTGCCACTTTTTTTTTTCTTTTTTGCTGCTGCTGCTTTTTTTCCCCGCTCCTTGAGCCAGGCCCACACAGCCCCCAGGGGAGGCGATTTTGCAGACTTGAGCATGACCTGCGGGACCTCAGGAGCTCAGTCCCTCCTGCATGGGTGTGCATTAAAGACTCTCTGGGCAAAGACAAGGTCGCATGACCCCAAATCAGCTGCGGTTTCTGTGGTGGGAGCGAAAGGACAAGCAGGGGCTTTGGGTGCCAATCTGACCTGTGGCTGCAGGTGCACCCAGTTGTGATGAGCAGCCAAAGGGGAAGATCCAGGGAGAGGCTGTGGGCCCTGCACCATTCAGAGGGTTGCTAGCTGAGGGCTCTCTCTGGGAATGAGGTCTGGGTGCAGACATCTTGCTCTGGCCTGACTTTCTGAAGAGCTATAAAAAGCCACAAAAGAACAAACCCTCCAGAGAACTGAACCCTGACAACCTGGTCGCCATGGAGCCCAGTCCCTAGGAAGGGGGCGGAGAGACGCAGCCCAGGTAGAAGGGACTGAAAACAGCGGAAGCAAGCCAGAAGCACAGAAGGACAACACCCAAACTGTAAAACCCCAACATGGGGGGGGGGAGGCAATATATTAAGCTCCTGGTGCTGCCCCAAAAGCTGTACGCTTTATAGATACAGCTTTTCACTTTCTTTTCTTTTTTAAATGTTTTCTATTTTTACTTTTAAAGTTTTAACTTTAAATTTAAAATTCATTCCCATGGTTTTTGTTCTTTTAATTTTAAACCAACTTATTATTACAATGTGATACTTAATACAACACTCCATAATAACTTTTTTTCAAATGCCTATCTGTGTTTTCTGTTGTTGTTGTAGTTGTTGTTGCCTCTTTGTCTGTTAGTTCTTTCTGTTTTTTTTTTTCATTTTTTCTCTCTTCTTTCCTTTTTTTCCTTTTAAATATACATATAGTTATAAATTTCAAGGTAATCTTGCATCCCTATTCAATACTACCTCTATATACAAACCAGTTCTAAACTCCCTGTATCTTTAAAAAGTGGGCTCCTCTAACAATAATAACAAGACAACCCAGGAGGATCTGAAATATTTTCCTTGCCCACAAATTGTTTTTGCCTTTGTAATATATAAATATTGATCTTGGGGGTCATTCAGATTGGGCTTAGATTTTGAGCTCTTCAACATTCTTTTACTCTTGATGGCCTTTTTCATTACTCTGTTGTAGTTTTGTACCATATAAATCCTACCATTGGGGCCCGTTCTGGCTGGGTTTTTTTAGGATTTTGTGTTGTTGTTGTTGTTGTTGTTGTTGTTGTTGTTGTTTTGCTTTCTCTTTTTCTCTCTTTTTTCTCTCTTCTTCCTTTTTGGTGGTGACTTCTGATTGCTCTGAAACCTTCTAATGAGCAATTCACCTGGAAAGTGGTTGATATTCAGCTACACATTCCCTCCACCACCCATCGCCAAAATGACTCGGAGGAGGAACAACCAACAGAAGAAAAACCCAGAGACTGCAAGCCCTGTCACAGAATTACTAGAAATGAACATAAACAATATGACTTAAATGGAATTCAAGGGGCACCTGGGTGGCTCAATTGTTAAGTGTTTGCCTTCAGTTCAGGTCATGATCCCGGAGGTCCGGGATCCAGCCCCACATCAGGCTCCCTGCTTGGCGGGAAGCCTGCTTCTCCCTCTCTCACTTACTCTGCTTATGTTCCCTTTCTAGCTGTGTTTCTCTCTGTCAAATAAATACATAAAATCTTTAAAAAATGGAATTCAGGGTAGCAATCATCCAAGCAATGGCTGAATTGGAAAAAAAACATTAATGGCAAGATAGAAGTTCTAATGACAGAAGTGAAAGCTGAACTGGCAGAGGTTAGACAGGCTATTAATGAGATGCAATCTAATTTAAATACACTAACAGCTAGAGTAGGTGAAGCTGACAATCGTATCAGTGATTTAGAAGACAGATGGATTAAGAAGGAGGAGCAAGAGAACCCTTGGAACAAACAGCTAAAATCCCATGAAAATAGAATTAGGGAAATAAATGATGCCATGAAACATTCCAGTATCAGAATTATTGGAATCCCCAAAGGAGTGGAGAGGGAGAGAAGCCTAGAAGATATAGGTTGAACAAATCATGGATGAAAATTTCCCTAATCTGGTAGGACACCAACAAGTGTTCGTGTCCTAGAGGCAGAGAGAACACCTCCCAAGATCTCTAAGGTCAGAAAAACACCAAGACACATAATTGTGAAATTCATGAATCATAAAATTAAAGAATATGTCTTAAGGGCAGCTAGAGGGAAGCAATCCTTTACATATAGAGGGAAGACCATCAGAATAATGTCAGACCTATCCACAGAAACCTAGCAAGCCAGAAAGGACTGGAAAGACATATTTAGGAAATTACATGAAAAGAATATGCACCCAAGGATAATGTACCTAGCAAGGTTGACTTTCAAAATGGAAGGAGAAATAAAGAGCTTCCAAGACCGCCAAAGTCTAAAAGATTATGCAACCACCAAGCCAGCACTACAAGAAATACTAAGAGGGGTTCTATAAAAGAGAAACGAACCCAAGAGTGACACAGAACAGAAATTTACAGAGGAAATCTATAGAAACATAAACTTCACAGGCAACAGATATCAATAAAAATGTATCTATCAATAACCACTCTCAATAGGAATGGCCTAAATGCTCCAATAAAAAGGCACAGGGTTGCAGACTGGATAAAATGACAGGACCCATCCATATGCTGTTTACAAGAAACACATCTAAAATCTAAAGACACTTTCAGACTGAAAGTGAGGGAATGGAGGACCACTATTCATGCCAATGGACCTCAAAAGAAATCTGGAGTAACAATTCTTATATCAGACAAATTAGATTTTAATTTAAGGACTGTAGTCAGAGACACAGAAGGACACTACGTCATTCTCAAAGGGTCTATACACCAGACAATCTAACAATTGTAAATATTTATGCCCCCAACATGGGAGCAGCCAACTACATAACTCAACTGTTTAGCAAAATAAAGAGTCATATTGATACAAATACATTAATTGTAGGAGATTTTAACACATCACTCTCAGTAATGGACAGGTCATCTAAACAGAAAATCAAGAAAGAAACAAGAGCTTTCAATGACACATTGGACCAGATGGATCTCATAGATATATTCAGAACATTCCACCCAAAACAGCAGAATACTTATTCTTCTTGAGTGCACGTGGAAATTTCTCCAGAATAGACCTCATACTAGGTCACAAATCAGGGCTCAACCAATACCAGAAGAGTGAGATTTTTCCCTGCATATTCTCTGACAACAATGCCTTGAAACTGGAACTCAACAAAAAGTTCAGAAGAAAATCAAACACTTGGAAGCTAAAGACTATCCTGCTCAAGAATGCTTGGATCAACCAGGAAATCAAGGAAGAACTTATACACTTCATGGAAAGCAATGAGAATCAAGATTCACCAATCCAAAACCTTGGGATACAGCAAAGGCAGTCCTAAGGGGAAAATACATAGCCATCCAAGCCTCACTCACAAAAATTGAAAGATCATGAATACACCAACTCTCATTACACTTTAAAGAACTGGAAAATCAACAACAAATTAAACCTACCCCCCACACAAGACAGGAAATAATTAAGATTAGAGCAGAGATCAATGAATTAGAAACTAGAGATAGAGTACAACATATCAGCAAAACTAGAAGCTGATTCTTTGAAAGAATTAAGAAGATCAATAAACCATTGGCCAAACTAAACCAAAAGAAAGGGGAGAAGACCCAAATTAATAAAATTATGAATGAAAGGGGAGAGATCATGACTAACATCAAGGAAATAGAAACAATCATCAGAAATTACTATCAACAGTTATATGCCAATAAGTTAAACAACCTAGAAGTTATGGATGGATTCTTGGAAACATGTAAATGTCCAAGACTGAAACAGGAAACTTACAATCTGAATAGAACAATATCTAGTAATGAGATTGAAGCAGTGATCAAAATCCTTCCAAGCAAACAAGATCCCAGGACCTGACGGATTTCCTGGGCAATTTTACCAAATGTTCAACGAAGAAATAACACCTATTCTCCTGAAGCTGTTTCAGAAAATAGAAACAGAAGGAAAATTTCCAGACTCTTTATATGAAGCCAGCATTACTTTGATCCCCAAACCAGACAAAGTCTCCATCAAAAAGGAGAACTTCAGACCAATATCTCTGATGAATATGGATGCCAAGATTCTTAACAAATCCTTGCTAATAGGATCCACCAATATTTAAAAAGATTATCCACCATGACCAGGTGGGCTTTATCCTAGGGATGCAAGTGTGGTTCAACAATCAAATATAAATCAACATGATAGAAAAAATCAATAAGAGAAGAGAGAAGAACCACATGGTACTCTCAATTAATGCAGAAAAGTCATTTGAAAAAATACAACACCCATTCCTGATTAAAACTCTTCAAAGTATAAGGATAGAGGGAGCATTCCTCAACCTAATAAAATCTATCTATGAAAAACCCACAGCAAATACTATTGTCAATAGGGAAAAACTGACATCTTTCCCTCTGATATCAGAAACAAGACAAGGATAGTGTTAGAAGTCAACATAGTGTCAACATAGTGTTAGAAGTCCTAGCAACAGCGATCAGGCAACAGAAAGAAATAAAAGTATTCAAATTGGCAGAGAAGAAATCAAACTCTCTCTCTTCAATGATGACATGATACTCTATATGGAAAACCCAAAATACTCTACCCCCAAGCTGCTAGAACTCATACAAGAATTCGGTAATGTGGAAGATACAAAATCAAAGCACAGAAATCAGTGGCATTCTTATACACTAACAATGAAAATATAGAAAGGGAAATCAGAGTCGATTCCATTTACTATAGCACCAAAAACCATAAGGTACCTAGGAATAAGTCTAACCGAAGAAGTTAGGGATCTGTACTCGAGGAACTACAGAACATTCATGAAAAAAAATTGAAGAAGACACAAAACGATGGAAGAGTGTTCTATGCTCATGGATTGGAAGAATAAAGATTGTTAAAATGTCTATACTGCTCAGAGCAATTTATACTTTCAATGCCATCCTGACCAAAATTCCACCAACATTTTTCAAAGTGTTGGAACAAACAATCCTAAAATTTATATGGAACCAAAAAACACCCTGAATTGCTAAGGAATTGTTGAAAAAGAAAATCCAAGGTGGGGTTATCACGCTACCTGATTTCAAGCTTTATTACAAATTGTGATCATCAAGGCAGCGTGGTACTGGCACAAAAACAGACACATAGACCAGTGGAACAGAGTAGAGAGTCCAGATATGGACCCACAAATCTATGGTCAAATTATCTTCGACAAAGCAGGAAAAAATATCCAGTGGAAAAAAGACAGTCTCTTCAATAAATGGTGCTGGGAAAATTGGACAGCTACGTATAGAAGAATGAAACTAGACCATTCGCTTACACCACACACAAAGACAAACTCGAAATGGATGAAAGACCTCAATGTGAGGCAGGAATCCATAAAAATCCTGGAAGAAAACATAGGCAGTAACCTCTTTGATATCAGCCACAGCAACTTCTTTCAAGACACGTCTCCAAAGGCAAAGGAAACAAAAGTGAAAATGAACTTTTGGGACTTCATCAAAATAAAAAGCTTCTGCACAGCAAAGGAAACAGTCAACAAAACAAAGAGGCAACCCACGGATGGGAGAGGTTATTTGCAAATGGCACTACAAACAAAGGGCTGATATCTGAGATCTATAAAGAACTCCTCAAACTCAACATCCAAAAAGAAGATGATCACATCAAAGAAAGGGCAGGAGACACGAAGAGGCACTTCTCCATAGAAGACATACAAATGGCTAACAGATACATGAGAAAATGTTCAGCCTCACTAGTTATCAGGGAAATTTAAATCAAAACCACACTGAGATACCACCTTACACCAGTCAGAATGGCCAAGACAAGAGAGGAAACAACAAGTTTTGAAGAGGGTGCAGAGAAAGGTGAACCCTCTTACACTGTCGGTGGGAATGCAAGTTGGTGCAGCCACTTTGGAAAACAGTGTGGAGATTCCTTAAAAAATTAAAAATAAAAATAAATAAAAATAGAGCTACCTTATGACCCTGAAATTGTACTAGTGGGTATTTACGCCCAAAGATACAGATGGAGTGAACAGAAGGGCCATATGTACCCCAGTGTTCATAGCAGCAATGGCCACAATCACCAAACTGTGGAAAGAGCCAAGGTGCCCATCAACAGATGAATGGATAAAGAAGATGTGGTACATATATACAATGGAATACTACACTCTATCAGAAAGGATGAATACCCAGCTTTTGTAGCAACATGGACTGGATTGGAAGAGATTATGCTGAGTGAAATAAGCCAAGCAGAGAAAGTCAAGTACCACATGGTTTCACTTATCTGTGGTGCATAAGGAGTAATATAGAGGACAGTGGGGGAAGGAAAGGAAATGGGAAGTTTGGGAAATTGGGGAGAGAGACAAAACATGAGAGACTTTTGACTCAGAAACAAATTAAGGGTCTTGGAGGGGGGTGTGGGGGGATGGGAAAGCCTAGTGGTGTGTACTGAGGGCACGTATTGCATGGAGCACTGGGTGTGGGGCATAAACAATGAACCTTGGAACACTGAAAAAATAAAATTAAAGAAAAAATTTCAGTTTCACAGGATAGAGAAATAGTGACCCATATCATCAATGGTTCAAATAAAAAAGATCCAGAAAAAAAAAAAAAGAAAGAGCATACATTTCAAATAGTTCTTGTACTGTTTATATTATTAGTATAAATCATACCATTTATATTTTTTCTTTTTTTTAAAGATTTTTTTTATTTGACAGAGAGAGAGATCACAAGTAGGCAGAAGGCAGGAGGAAGCAGGCTCCCCGCTGAGCAGACAGCCCGATGAGGGCTTCGATCCCAGGACCCTGAGCTCATAACGAGCTGAAGGCAGAGGCTTTAATCCACTGCACCACCCAGGCACCCACCATTTCTATTTTTTCAAAACAATCAACTAAAAAATGTCTGACCAAAAGTTTCATGCTAAGTGAATTTATACAAATAAAAGTTTGAAGATTTATTACAGTGATTATATTTCAACAGAGATAAATACATATTTTATTATTAGGTTGTTTTGGTTTTTTTTTTTCTGAAACAGATGAGCCACCGGGACAAACATCTAGAGCAGAAAATAAACCATTTCAGTGCCTTTTGATAAATAGACAATATCCACTCTTTCTATATGGTGCATGAGAATGTGACAAATAAATTACCTTCATTAAAGATTTGCATGAAGGATTAATGAGCATTAGTTAAACTGTAAAAGCACAACGAACATTTATGAAAAATTACATTGAACATAAGAAGTTGAGTTGAAGAGAATCTTGTTATAATAGTTTATCTTACCTGAGGATTCTCTACTTCACCTATATGATAAATATAACAAAAAACAACCAAAGTTCCACATTGAACATGCAAAATTTAGGCAAATCAAAACTCTACAAGGTTTTGTCCTCTGTGACTTATCTACTAGATGGGGCATAAATCATTGAACTCATATTTGTTTCTGTTAATATTTATCCTGCAATGTCTTCAAATTTGAATCATAAATTTGCATAACATTAAATTAAAATAGGTAAAGATATCTTAAGTATTCACCAACAATAAAAAATGAAGTGTTTTGAATACTTACCTTATGAATTTTCTTCTTCTTTCAACACATAGAACTCAATTAAAATTTAATTGTTTTATTTGTATACAAATGAGAAATGCCTTTTGGATAGAAGATCATGTTTTACTGAGTAGAACAAAAAAATGAGAAAACTTTTTTTTTTAAATCAAGTTTTCCATTTTTTTTTTGGACTATTACCCAAGATTAATTCTAACTAATCATCAAGGATTGCCATCTTGTGGACTCCTTTTAATTCTAGAAAATCCTGGTTATAAAAATTATAATGTATGAGACTTTAGGGGGTTAAATATTTGGAAAATTCTGTAAATCCCAATGTTAGAGGAGATCAGGAATAAATATCTGAGTTTGTAATCATGCAATAATATGGCTTTTACCCCCGCGGACATCTGCATTTTAGGCACAGTCAGCTGCTATTTTATAGCAGGCTTATGTGCCAGAAAGACACGTCCTTATCATTTTACATAGTTAAGACGTGTGTGGCTCTCTAACAATTTGATTAGCCTGTGACTCAAAAGTTACTAAGAATATCCAGAAACCTGCTTTTGTCTGGTAAATGGAATTGTAGACACTCCTCTGATTACTTACTATGAAGCATCAAGGTTTTAACTGGCAAAATTAGACCCCATATCATATATAACTCAACCTAATAAGTACTTGAAACCCTTATTAATCAGGTTTTCTTTTTTCAAATAAAAATGTATGCTTAGTAAGAATTCTTAGTCAAGTTTTGATTTCTGTATCTTAGTTTCCTCATCATAAAATGGAGTTACCTATCCTTGTAGGGCTTGCATAAATACATAGAGCACACTGTCCGCTGCATACTAAGGGCTATCCAAGTTTACTGGTTGGTATTGGTGCCACACCCAGATCTCCTTTACCTGGTTCATGTGCCTATCCAGCAGCTGCCCCTTGTTGTTACTATTATTATTAAGTGGTCTAATATTCTGATTTAATGATAATGGATTTCAATTACCTTGGTTATGCATAAAGGATGGCTCACAGTCTTCCAATAATTCTCTATGCATGTGTTTTCTTAAGGTAAACTTTTGTGATAAGCACATCAAGGTGATCTTCCCTGCAAAATTCTAGAGTACGTATATTCTGTGGTTGATCAAGAGCTGGAATCTCTGGATTTTGACAGTGAATTGTGAGAAGTCTAGAGTGAATTTTTTTTTTTTAATGCAAAGTCCTAAGTCTAAATTGAACTTGTGCTCCTGACTAGCACACTGGTGAGTAAATGTTGGTCCCTGACCTGAAGGAGTTTACCACTCAATACAAAATGATTTAAAAACCCCTTAGCAAAGCAAGAAATTTAGGTTGCTTTTGAAAAGAGTTAGCAATGACCTTTATATCTAGACACAGGGCTTTTGGGATTCAAAAACTAAAAGACCTCTGCTGTGTGAAGCATTCCAGTGAGAGAGTAAAAATAGCTTACTGTCACCCAGCTGGTGTAATCGCTTGAACTCTGTGACTTGGATTCTCTTACTCAGATTCATTTGACTGGTGGATCATGAGAGAATGCCAGTTTACTATTGTTTATATTACAAATATTGTTTTCTTTATCTTTTATTTTACTAAAGGTGTTTTGAGTTATATGCATATAAAATTTTATTTTGTCTTAGTGACATATTGTAATTTTGAAACAGAACTCTTCTGCTTCTGACTCTAAATAATAAGCTAATGAAAATACATGTCTCAAAAACTTTCTTTGACAAAAGGGGAATTAGTACTTTGTTTTGTACAACTAAGATATCTGAGATTTGAAGTAATAATACAGCCTGCCTTTATATTGAAGTGATTTCATTTTTTAAACATGACAAATGTTCTCTCATATTCTTGACAACATCTTTAAAAATATCTTGATTCCCTAGGCACTAAACAAGTGTCAGGTAGAAAGCTTTACTCTATTGTTATTCTTAGAATCTTTGCCTCTAGCTATGTTTCATAGGTGCAACTCTTGACACTTATAGAAATTAAATCCAAATGTACAAAGTTCAGGGTGAATCTGCACTATATCACATCCTGCATTACACTAGGTCATTTATCCTGAGCCAAGCTATCTTCCTGAGTAGTTATATTGAACACTCTCATTTAAGTGGCTTATATAATCCTCAGCACAACATAAAATATAAACCTTACTATCCTATTTTACAGATAGTGAACCTGAGGTTCAGAAAGATCAGAATGTAATAACTTAAGCAGTCTGATAAAATATAGGCTGAGTGAGTCGGACAAATTTGAATTTTTCCGCTGATATGTAATTGGCCTTAATTTTCTACTGTTTCCTTTACCTGTTTGAGCCCCAGACATTTGATAATGAAGATGGTTATAACAATAATAATAACTGACTACACCTAGTTCTATATTACTAACCTTACACAAAGTATCTCATTTTACCTATAATTTCCTTCATTTTATAGATGAGAAAACTTAAGGCATTAATAAAATTAAATAGTTTGCCCAAAGATGCGTAGTCAGTAGATCACACAGGCATCTCTGAATTCTTATCTTTGTGATTGTGAAGCCCATGGTCTTATTCACATGATTCTGCCTTCTAACAGAGGTGGGGTAGTGGGGTCTGTGTGGTTGGAAAACAGTGTAAAGTGTGTGATTCGTAGTAAAGTCTCAAGTCACTTCCTTTCCCAGTCCCTGGGGATATCCTTAGGAGTGTTTTGCATATAATTATTTATTATTATTTAATTGTTGACATTTCCAGTTATCCTCATCTTAAAACTAGCAGCCTGGTTAAGCATCTGCCTTCAGTTCAGGTCATGATCCCAGGGTCCTGGGATTCAGCCCCATCTCCCCTGCTCATTGGGGAGCCTGCTTCTCCCTCTCCCTCTGCCTGCTGCTCTGCCTACTTGTGATTGCTCTCTCTCTCTCTCTCTGAAAAATAAAAAATTAATTAAATCTGAAAACAAAACAACACAACAAAAAAGACTTTAATCTAGCAGCCAATATAATTTTTATATATGATCCATTTATACCTTGAGCTGCTGAGTCAACTTCCTCAACAAAATCTCAGTGAACATGTCCAAGCACAGGAAAAATGATTGACCATCATGGAGGCTTTAACCTGAGAAAGAAGTTGGGCCACCTAAAAATTTAATGCCTCTTCAACTTTTATTTAATTATCTAGTATAATAAATCATAAAAACACTTCATAGTAACTTTGTAAACATGACCCTCTGTCTTCTGTTCACAAAAAAAAAAATACATTCTAAATGGTTAAAACTGCCTACATTATTTCTGTGTCTATATTTAGCCTCACTTGAAATGCTCTTTGACTCATATTCTCAAGGCTAAATAAGTCTATATAAGAAGTCTTAGAAAGTTTCCAGTGAATTTTAAAGTGTGGGGGGAAAATCCACTGTTGTTCTTAGAACTTACAGACTTATAAAAATACATGTATAGATTTTTTTTAATTCTGACCATTTATTCATCAAATATTTATTAAGCAACTGAATGCCAGGCATCCTGTTGGGCTATAAGAATATAATGGTGAAAAAAGTAATTTAGTCTCTACCCTGCCAAGAGTAATTCATGTGGGTAATATTAACACTTCCTATCACAGTAAAGGTGTAAATCAGCAATGTTAAAAAGATATTTCCTACTAATTTCAGGCTGTATCCCTTTATGCTTAGTAGCAATGGATAATTAATAGAATAATTCTCTACTATTTCCTTCTTGAAATCATTGATTCCAAGCCCAAAATGCTGCAAGCTTTCTATGAACAAGACAATTGAGGTGTCAATTTTTAAAGTTGCATTGTTTATCCCAGTAACTTAAAAGTTCCCTTATTCAAGTATCTTCACATCAATTAACACATCCAAAAAAAAAAAAGGAGAGGTATCATAGTAAATGATGGAATTATGAAAACAAATATAATTACAAGGCAATTAGTAAACATTAAAATGCATATGATACGTACTCTACTAAGCATCATCCAGTAAAAAAATGCTAAAATGGATCAAACTATGACTATAAACTATTTATTTATTTATTTTAATTTTTAAAGATTTAATTTATTTATTTGACAGAGAGAAACACAGCTAGAGAGGGAACACAAGCAGGGGAGTGAGAGAAGGAGTAGCAGGCTTCCCGCCAGGCAGGGAGCCTAGACTCTGGGATCAGGACATGAGTCAAAGGCA
>PITA01006505.1:0-99594 GCA_004023965.1 Spilogale gracilis
CTCTAATTTATTTATTTCTGACTGTTCTTTGTTATTTCTTATTTCTTTCCTCTACTGAACTTCAGCTAAGTTTCTTCTTTTTCTAGTTTCTTGTGATATAATGTTGTTTATTTGAACTTTTTTCTTAATACAAACATTTATAGCATAAATTTTATTCTATATCTGCTTTTGCTGCACCCTTAGGTTTTGAATAATGTGTTTTCTTTTGTTTTAAGACATATTTAGACTTATCACTTGATTTCTTATTTGACCCATTGCTTGTGCTGTACTGTGCTGTTTAATATATACATATTAAACATTTAATATTTGCATTCTAAGTTTCCAGTTTTGTTTCATTGTTGAATGAAATGTACCACATCTTTAGTTTTGTACCATTGTGATTAGAAAATATACTTAGTATGTATTTCAGTCTTCTTAAATTTATAATATTTGTTTTGTCTCATTTTATGTGATTTATCAGGGGATTCTTGAGGAAAATGTGAATTCTATTTTTTTCAATGGAATGTTTATGTATATCTTTTAGAACCATGAATTCTGGAGTATGCTTCAAGTAAAAGTGTTCTTGTGGGAAAGAAATTTAAAAATGAAATTAGCTGTCATAAAAAATAAAGACATCTGTTGAATGTCAATCTAAAGCTGAGATTACTGGCCATTTTTTTAAGCTTCATGGTTAAAGATAGTTTTTAAGCTTTCAACTTAACTTTTAATTGAAGTTTACTATGGACTGAATTGTATTATGCTCCCCCCATCCGTATGCCTTAACTTTTAATACTACTATATTTGTAAATAGGGCCTCTAAAGATGTAATTAAGATTGAGTCAGATCATTAAAGTGATCCTTTAATCCAACAGGACTGGTGTCCTTATAACAAGAGGAAGAAACAAATGGAATATTCATGTACAGAGGAAAGACCATGTGAAGATACAGTGAGAAGGCAGTTTTCTGCAACCCAGGAAGTAAGGACTACTAGAAACCAACCCTACTGTCACCTTGATATTGTACTTTCAATCACCAGAACTGAGATAAATTTTTATTGTTTAAAACACCCAGTCTGCTATTTTGTTATGACAATGCAAACAGAGTAATACAAATTTCTTATTTTAAATCCATTAAAAAGAGTATTACATGGTTCTTGAAGTGCCAGAAATTTTTCCTACACCAATCTAATGTAGCCAGGGAGGGAGGACATGAAAATGCTTAGAAAGTATTATTATCTCCAATTTATCATTGAAGACAGCAAGGCTCAGAGACATTATATGAACCCAGGTCTTCTGATGCTATGTCAAGAACTTTTATTATGGTAAGCATGCTGCTTCCTCTTCTTTCTGTTCTGATTTCAATGTTTTCATCATTCACTTGTTTTGTGCTTTTGATGTATCTACGTAATTATCTCTGTCCCATGTTAATATTTTTCTGGTTTAGAATTCTTACTATGTACCAGTCACTAGAAATACAATGATGGTCAAGAAGAAGTCTGTTTCTCTTTGGTGTTTACAGTTTATTAGAGATGGTAATAAATTAGGTCAAACAATTAAAATGCACTACAATGGCAATAAAGGTAGAGTAAATGTTTAAAGTGTGAAAGTGTGTGTGGAGGGATGAGGTGGAGGTAGTTTATATATCATGATCATAAAAGCTCTCTGAGGAGATGGCATTTGAACAGAAGACATTTGATCAAATATTTGGCCTTCCTTGAATGAAAGGAAGAGAAGAGCCAGGTGAAGATGTGGGCAAATAGATTCTAAACTGAGACAAGGGAACATTCCTTTGAGTCTTGCACATGGCTACCTTTCTTTTTTTTTTTAAGATTTTATTTATTTATTTGACACAGAGAGAGATCACAAATAGGCAGAGAGGCAAGCAGAGAAAGAGGGGGAATCACGCTCCCCGCTGAACAGAGACCCTGATGTGGGACTTGATCCTAGGACCCTGAGATCATGACCTGATCTGAAGGCAGAGGCTTAACCCTCTGAGCCACACAAGCACCTGCAGATGGCCACCTTCTTTATATGTACTTACGTTGTCTTTCTTCTGTGCACTTACAGTATTAATATCTCTTCCTACGAGGACACCAGTCCTATTGGATCAGTAGCCACCTTAACAACCTCTTTATGACTTAATGTCTCAAAGGCCCTATATCCAAATATAGGCACATTTTGAGGTACTGATGAGTAAGCTTTCAAGATAGAAATATATATATTTTTTTCCTGTGGGAGGGGCCCAATTCAGGCAGCAACATTTGGTGTTCTCAAATTTCCTGATTGTTTTACATGTTTTTCTTTTTTTACCCTTTTGGTAGGAATATATATTTTTTTCAAGTTTTTATTTAAATTCCAGTTACTTAACATACAGTGTAATATTAGTTTTGAGTGTAGAATTTAGTGATTCATTACTTATGTACAACACCCAGTGCTTATCACAAATGCATTCCTAAATCCCCATCACCTATTTCACCCACCCCCTACTAACCTCCTTTCTGCTAACCATCAGTTTATTCTCTATAGTTAGGAGTCTGTTTCTTGGTTTGCCTCTCTTTTCTTCCCTACTATGTTCATCTCTTTTCTTTTTTGAATTCCACATAAGTAAAATCATATGGTATTTGTCTTGCTCTGACTTATTTCACTTAGCATAATAGTCTTCCATGTTTTTCAACTGAAGGCTTATTTCTTCTTTTGAAAGTTGAATTGTTACTTCTATTAAACTTTTTATTACTACTTACTCTATTTCCCTTGCTTCTTTTTTCTTTCTGGAACTCATTTTTGAGAAATGTTAGGACCTTTGAATTTATCCTTAATTTCTTTTAACTTCTCTCTCATATTTTCTCTCCCTTTTGTATTTAGCTCTGAATTCTGAGAGAAACCCTTAGTAGTTTCTAACCCAGTAATTTACTCTTTAACCATATCCATCCTGGTACTTGCACATTGTTTTCAACTTAAATGGTCAACTTAACATAATCTTTTTCTCCTAAATATCACTATGATGACTTAGGCTAAGGAACAAGAAATTCTATTTGTAAGGTATTTTGAAAACTGATTAGAAAGCCTAAAATAGGAGAGAAGCCAAGATGATTTGAAGAAAAAGATAGTTATAAAGAAAGTTAAGAAAATAGAATCACTAATACTAGATTTAAAAAAAAAAAACTTATTTATTTGAGAAAGGGGAGCAGAGGGGGAGGGTGAGAGAATCTTAAGCAGATTTTGCGCTAAGTGCAGAGCCCCATGTGGGGTTCAGTCTCACAACCCTGAGATCATGACCTGAGACAAAACCAAGAGTTGGGAACTTAACTGACAGTGCCACCTAGGAACCCTTCATTTTTATGTGATTTCCATAACCTAGACAAGTGAAATATGCATTACTCAGATTCTTTCAGTTTCTAGGGGCAGAAATTCTCCTCAAACTACTTTCATTCATTCTCTCACTCATTCATTCACTTATTGATTCATTCTATAACTATTCATTGAAAGCGAGTCACAGTACTAGGCTATGGGCTATTATAATGAACAACACACAAAAAAGATTCTGTCATATGGAGATAATATTCTTGTGGGAGAAAGAGATTATAAACAATTAAATCCATAAATGAGAGAATACAGTTTGTTATTTTTTATTATGAAAATGTATAGTGACAGAGTGACTGCACAAGAAAATGGTACTTTAGTTACTGTAGGAAGGTAGGTCTTCTCTGCAGAACTGATATTTAAGCTGAACTTAGAAAAATTGCTTTTATTAGGACATGTAACTAAAATACTGTGTATAAAGCTGGTTTCAGATATGCAAAAGCTGTCTGTATGTATTTCTTTTTTGGCTCAGCATCTCTCTATCTGGATTATCCTATAGAAAAGTACTCCATGTGAGAAAAAAAGGTGCTAGCTACTTCATACCCACATTCTCTTTGCAGAAAAAGATCTCTCCCCTAAGAATTTTCTAGTACTGAAGGGGTAATATGGTCATCCCTGAAACAATCACTGGGGTCAAGTGGATAGTATTGTTGGCCAGCCTGGGTTATAAGACTCTTCTTAGAGTTGGGAATGGATACCATAATGGAGATATGCTTCTTCAGAAATGGAAGCGAGTAGGGGGATTCTTTAAAGGAACTAGATAAAGGAAGATAAAGAAATCATGTAGACAGAAAAAAAAACCCTGTGGTCCCACAATACACTATGGATTATCTAAAAATATCAAATATGCACTTGGGTGGTAGAAAATGGCTACACTTGTTTTTTTTTTTTGAAAATAGTTACCTTTTTTAAAGACAGTAAAACATTGAAAGTGTGAGACCTGGGGAACCTGGGTGGCTCAGTGGGTTAAGCCTCTGACTTCAGCTCAGATCATGATCTCAGGGTTCTGGGATGGAGGCCCATATCGGATTCTCTGCTGAGCAGGGAGCCTGCTTCCTCCTCTCTCTCTGCCTGCCTCTCTGCCTGCCTGTGATCTCTCTCTGTCAAATAAATAAATAAAATCTTAAAAAAAATAAAAAATAAAGTGTGAGAACCACAAAAATAATGTGGTAGAAATTATTAACTAGACAATGTTGACTATAGTCCTGTAATTATATATCATCAGAAAATAGTATGAGATCTTAACAAAATATTGCCAAACTTTTGCCTTGCAAATTTTGCTTAAATGCATAGAAGTCTCTACTATAAATTGTGTATAAAAGTCATTTTTAAACTATAAGTAATAGAGTTAACAAATTTCCTTTAAATAGAATTCCAAACCAAAATAATCTGATGAAATAATACTTTGGACACCACTGGCTATCAGATGCAAATAAATATAGTAGACTGGAAGTTGGGGAATCACAAATAGGCAGGAAATATGAAAAGAAGAAAAGATATTTGTTTTTGGCAGGAGGCAAGTTCAGTTAAGAAACTAATCTATCCTTTGTCAGGAATAATGTCTTACATGTAGACAGTTGAAAGAATGGGTAATCACTACATATGAGTAAGAAGAGACTGAAAGTTAAAGGGTTTATGTACCAAGTAAATCAGTTTACCTGTAATTGTAAATCTATATGCTCTTTTAATTTTTTTTCTTTTACACCTTAATGATAGATAACATTAAACAGGGCATGCATTTAGAGTTGATCTGACAACCAAGTTAATTGAAATGTTAAAAGTCCAATGTTTTCAATGGGAAAAAGAAATATTTCAAAAGGAGCTGTGTCCTTAAAAAAGAGATCACAAAGCAAGTGAGACATATGATTGTGGCCATTAGAGAGAAAGATGAATGCCGGTTTGTGAAGCGCTGCTTCAACTGTCTCAGGAGAGTAGCTGCCAAGCACACTCAAGAAGGAAATACAAAATCAGACATCTGTATGTGTGCAACATCCACCATGTTTGCTCTGAGGAAAGAGAACCGTATGAAGCAAGACAGCAAAGGTGAAATCTAGCAAGATAGCCTACTTTATTGCCATGGCAACCTAAGCCTGATGAAAAGTAGAAAAACAATAAAATACCTCTGGAAAAAAAAATAAAAACCCTATGCTATGAATACCTACTGGGTTAAAGAAAGATGCACTCATGGAAAAAGAACTTGACATTTTTGCCATTTGGTGGTTCCTTGTAACAACGCGAAGGATGCTGCTCTGGGGAAATGCTGATTTAAAAAGCATCGCATTTACTAAATTATTGAATTTGTCCTGTTGTTAAATTCAGATTTATAGGTGAAAGCCGTAGTTTCAAATTAAAATCTCATTGCCATTGCAGAGGTCAAAGCATTATCATTGTCACTCTTCTTAATGCCTTTTGACAATCTTTTGCAATCAGATTTCACATAAATCGTGTGTTCAGTAAAAAATAGAAGTTCCAGGGGCACCCGGGTGCCTCAGTTGGTTAAGTGACTGCCTTCAGCTCAGGTCATGAACCTGGAGACCCAGGATCAAGCCCCACATCGGGCTCCCTGCTCAGCGGGAAGCCTGCTTCTCCCTCTCTCACTCCCCCTGCTTGTGTTCCCTCTCTCGCTGCTGTGTTTCTCTCTGTCAAATAAATAAATAAAATCTTTAAAAAAAAGAAAAAAAGAAATAGAAGTTCCAGAACATTCTGATATTTTGATTAAAATTAAAGTTAAACTTTATTTGCCTAGATTAGATTGTCAAAGTTCATCCATTATTATTCAAAAATCCACTTTCTTCAACTTACGGTTTCTTGGTATGTAGTTCATATGAAATGAGACGTTTTCTTTTTTCTCTTTTGATCATTTAACTCTCACAGCTTTCTAAATTTTTCCAGGCTGTAGTAAGTTTTTAGTTGTTCCTATGATTATTTTTATTCAAATAAGACTTCCTGGTTTGTAGAAAACTCTGGGAAAGCATAATTTATATACAGTTAAATCTAGCCTGTTAAAGTATACAGTTAGTTGAGTTTTCACAAAGGCATGCAGTCATATAATTACCACCACAATTTCTTTACAATATTATTTTAGTGTTGATCAATACCACTTTAAGTTTGTACTGACTTGCTGTTGGTGTATATAGAAATTTTGTAACATATCCCACAACTTTGTGCTATTTTTGTCATACATATTACATCTATATGTTGCAAACTCAACAATAGGTTATAATTTTTGACTTAAGCAATAAATGCCATTGAGGAAATTAAGAGAAAACACAAAGACATTTTCTTTATCATACATTTACTTTATATTTCTGGTGTTCTTCATTCCTTTGAATTTGAATTACAATTTAATAACTTTTTTTTTTTAGTCTGATGGACTTTTTTTCCTATTTTTAAATTTAAATTCAATTAATTAACATACAGTATATTATTAGTTTCAGAGGTAGACTGCAGTGATTCATCAGTCTTATATAATACCCAGTGCTCATTACATCACATGCAGTCTGATGAACTTCCTTTAATATTTCTTGTAGTGCACTTATGTTAGTATTGAATTTTTTCAATTTTTGTTAATTGGGAATACCTTTACTTTACATCCATTTATAAAGCATAACTTCATATATATTGAATCTTAACTGGTAGTTTTCCTACCCTTAGTGCCTTCAATGTTATTGCAATGTCTTTTCATCTCCATTGTTTCTAGTGAGAAGCCAGACATTAACCATGTCATTTTATGTATGTGACACACACTTTCAAGACTTTTCTCTGTTTTTGGCTTTCAGATACTTGACTTTGTGTATCTAGGTGTGGTTCTCTTTGCATTCATACTAACTGGGGATTCATTAAAATTGTTAGATGTGCAAATTAATATTTCTTGACAAATTTAGAGAGTTTGGGGCCACTATTCAAATATTTTTCTGTCCTTTTACATTTTTCTTTTCTTTCCAAAACTCCAGTTATGCACGTGTTGGAATACTTGCTATTGTCCCACATACTTCCAAATATGTTATTTTTAAAAATCCTCTTTCCATTCTATTGTTCATATTTGAACATTTCTATGGCTTCATTTCCAAGTTTACAAATTTTTTCTTCTGACATCTCAAATGTGCTGTTGAATAGAGAGACTTTAATTTCAGCTATTATACTATTCAGTCCTAGAATTTCCATTAGTTTGTGTTTTTTTTTTTTAAATACATTCTAGGTCTCTATTGAGATTCCTTTTTGGTATTATTGTTTTGATTATTCCTAGCATATTTTCCTTTAATTATTTGAAAAAAACAATTTAACAATTATTTGATCATTTGAAATGTATTCCTTTAATTCTTTGTGTATATATGTTTAATAGAGGTCCAAAATGTATAGATATATTAATATATACTCTATATATTAAATATTTGCTTCAAAGTCACTAACTGTAAGTATATATAAAATATTTGCTTCAAACACTAACTTTAGCATATAAATTTGTTTGAAGTCAATTTCTGTATTGGCTATTTTTAAACCCCGATTATTATTTACAATTTCCTATTTCTTTAGATGGTTCATAAAAAGCAATTTGGTTGATAACTATGCATAGTAGATAATACACTCTGACTATTCTGGACTCTCAGTCTTGGGAAGCTGTTTGCTTTTGTTTGTTTGTTTGTTTTAGTAGTCAATTATCTCACCTATATTCACATTGTAAAATATTCTTCATTGTGTTATGCAGCTGCTGATGTCTCTGCTCAGTGCAGGCTTTTTGTATGGTTTTGTTTTGTTTGTTTGTTACGACAGTTTGTTGGAATAATTCTCTTGTGGTCTTCCTATGTATGCATAGTTTAGAGATTAATCAATGATTCCAATGATTCCAATGATTCCAACATAGTTTAGAGATTAATCAATTATTCCTCAGGCACCTCCAGCCAGTAAATTTTCACTTCTGTAATTCCAGCTTTGTGTGAATTGAGGATTACAGTAAAGTTACAGTAAATTCATGATCTCATCAGGCTTTCTCTGAGCTCTCTAGGGCCTCTTGAATATTCTTAGTTTAGCTGCCACCCAAGAATATTTGAAGAGTTTATCATCTCTTATCAGTTCTTCTCTGGCTTTCTTGCTTCCAAGAGAAAGTCCCACTGAATTCCTACTTTTTTTTTTAGCCAATTTGGTATGAATCCACCACCTGTAGTGGGTAAAACTGGGATTTCACCAACCAAACTGATGAGATGTGAACAGTGCTAGTCTAAAATATCACAGAATCATTTTTTATCTAATGCAGCTGGAATTTTTTCTGAGTAAATACTTCATGAATTGCTATATATTTTTAGTCATTTTACAACACCCTTAAATTTGTTTTTAATTATTTAACCAGTTTTAAACATTTTTTTCCTGTTGAAGGGAATTGCTCATCCTCTTCCTAGAACAATTTCCAGAAGAAAAGTCTTTATTTATAATCACTGGGAAAAACATTTGATATAGTTAATACATCAAGGGAAAAAAAACTATTTTAGTTACTGTAAAAAATTAATGTAAGTCTTTTGGGAAATAATATAAGTTGTCAGAACAGTTAACTCTTTTCTAAAAATTTTTAAGATTTTATTTATTTATTTTAGAGAGAGAGAGAGGGAGTGAGGAAACTGGAGGAGGAACAGAGGGAGAAGAGAGAGATAGTCTCAACCTGGACTCCAATTTGAGCATGGCACCTGACCAGGGGCTCAATCTCATGACCCTGAGCCCAAATCAAGAGTCAGACAACTGACTGAACCACCCAGGCACCCCAAGTTAACTCTTTCAAAGAAAACTTTGCTTTTGGGTCCAAGTCTTCCATAATTTAGCACAATATCTATTAATGAAATATATTCACCTTATATAGCCCATACAAGACTCTTAATATTAGGGAACACCCTATCCTACTGCACACTGTAATCACTATAGCTTTGAAACATGTTACCAAAAGATGGATACATATGAAGCTTTCACTTGTGGTAAGAAGGGAAATATAAAACATCAATTCCAGAAAAAAGCATCACATTTCCTTCTCATATTAGCTAAAGATGTCAGACATAAAATTAGCATTATTTTTGAGGGAAATAAAAATCTGTTCTAAGAAAACAATATATCTTGATTAAGAATAGTCATGGTCGGGGCGCCTGGCTCAGTTGGTTGGGCGACTGCCTTCGGCTCAGGTCATGATCCCGGAGACCAGGGATCGAGTCCCACATTGGGCTTTCTGCTCCGCGGGAAGCCTGCTTCTCCCTCTCTCACTCCCCCTACTTGTGTTCCCTCTCTGGCTGTGTTTCTCTCTGTCAAATAAATAAAATCTTTAAAAAAAAATAGTCATGTCCAACTTTATTAGGTGCTTACTATAGAACAAATACTATACTAATCTCCTTTATATAGATATTACTGTTTGATCCTCACCATAACCCACCCCAGTGGGTGCCATTAATAAAAAGTCTAATTTAGACCTTTGGAACAGCAGCATTGCCTTCCTGCTGCACAATTGTAATTTTTTTTATATGGGAGAATAGGCTTATTTTGTCTCATTTTTTTTCTCTCTGTACATTGGAGATAAGTTAAATTACTAACTAAGTATTCTTGACATTTAATTTTAAAATGCTCTTAAATGTTAGTTTTTGTTTACCTTAACATTAGTAATCCTAGAACACTCATGATTGTTAAGAAAAACAGTGCAGAGACCTTAGAACACAAGCAGTAATTACTTGGTGATTGATTTGAATAATGATGCAAGCTTTAGCAGGAGACATGCAGTTCAAATATCCTTTATTTGAAATGCATATGAATGTGTCTGATCTAAATTTCATAATACTGAAAGTTAATAATAAAGATAACTCTAGAAATTGCTAGCTTTCATATTTTGTTTCCAGAGTTCCATTTATGCCTTAAATTAATGGATAGCCTCAGACAATCTCTTTCCTCTTCTCCATCTTCTGAATTTAATTTATATTGCTCTGGGCTCCACTTGCCTGGACCTGGAAATTTTTTTGTGATTTTGGCACTTTTAATTTTTAGTTTATTTTATGGAAGGTGAGTTTGTTTTGTTTGTTTGTTTGTTTGTTTGTTTTACAGAAAGTGTCTGCTAGGACTCAGATGTACAGAGAAGCTGCTTCAAATGTCCACATTGCTTCTTTCCACTTGAATGAAAACTCTGTAGGAAGTGAAATCTCTAAAGGAAGAATGTTAATTAAGAAACTAAAAAAAATAGTTTTTTTTCTACTGAGAATTTAAAGAATTGTCAGCTTGTTGGACAGCTGACTAAATCTCCATAATGTACTCCATCATTTTTTAATTTATTACTCTCTCATATGACCCTTCATTTCTTTTACCTGTATTAATTAAATGTATGCACCACTGGGCACTATTCCTTCAATCTATTATTAACTGATCTTCTAGGAATGATGTCTGGATCATAACTGCTCTGTTTCCTCCTCCATCTCTGTGTTTCTCAAATATTCTAAATAAAGACCTCAGTCTGACTTTACATGCCTTTTTTAATTTTCCTCTTTCACCTTTGATGCTCATACACAGTTTTCTCTAGTGTGTCAAACAACTGCTTTCATGATGTCTCCTATATTGGAATTATTTTCTTCATCTGTCTGCCAACAGTCAGTCTTTAATAAAAGTCAAACTCCAGACTCATTTCCTCTAAGAATATTTCTCCAACTGAGGAAGAGATTTGTCTCAGGTTTTTGATACTGTTCTTGAACCATTGTGCAATGGATAAAAATTTTTACATTCAGGATCTTATCTGATCACGTTAGCAACATTATGTAGTAGAGATATCATTAGCTCCATTTTATATATGAAGGAGTGAAGTAATAATTGAATTTTAAAAACCATATTATTAGCAATTGACAAAAACTTTTCTCAAATCCAAGTCCTCTGTCTTTCATGAGCAGTAATTTTTCCATTATGCTATTCTGCCCATACTATAAGGTATATTGGAAACTTATTTAGTGTAATATACCTGGAACATTCATTTAATTTAAATGGAAGTCAGTTTCTTTTTCTTCTTTTTTAAATTTTTTAATTTCATTATTTTATTTTTCAGTGTTCCAAGATACATTGTTTATGCCTCACGCCCAGTGCTCCATGCAATTTGTGCCCTCAATACCCATCACCAGGCTCACCCAACCCCCCCATCCTCCTCCCTTCCAAGACCCTGTTTGTTTCTGAGTCCAAAGTCTCTCCTGTTTCATCCCCCTCCCTGATTTACCCCAGTTCATATTTCCTTTCCTTCTCCTACTGTCCTCCATATTACTCCTTATGCTCCACAAGTAAATGAAACCATATGATATTTGAGTTTCTCTGTTTGCCTTATTTCACCCAACATAGTCTCCTCCAGAGCCAAGGTGCCCTTCAACAGACGAATTTTTTTTTTCTGTAAAATAGACACCAAATTAACACAACTTATTTGCTTATGGGAAGGGTTCTTACGTTAGTAATAATATCTACATGTTATTGGGTAACTATTTTGTACAAACATGGGCATTCTACTTTTATTGGCTCATTAATCCTTACAATAACATATAAACTGCCCCTATTCTTTCCCAAGGTCCATTCTTTGACTTGTACACTGGATTCTGTTCCATTTTGCATACTCAGGATACTATATCCTGACATGTATCCATTTTCTCTCCACCTATTTTTCTCCTGAGCCCAAATAAACTTGGCTTTGCTCCTTCCCTTTATCCAAATAGGTCTTAAGGTTACACAGTTTTAATGTTTATGAAATGTATCAGTGACCCCCATGTTGCTAAACTTATTGGTCAATTTTCAGTTCTTCCTTAGTCTATCAGCAGCATTTAACACCACTAATTATTCACTTTTCTTCGAAATATTTTCTCCAGCTGTCCTTCAGAACACTAATCTTTTGTTCTCTTCCTACTCTTTGGCTACTGCTTTTCTGAATTACCCTGAATTTTCTTTCTCTAAACTGAATAATCTCTGGATTCAGTATTTTTTTCCAATTATACTCATAACCTGGTTTATTTTCTTCCTTAAACCTGTAGATTAGTTACCAAACAAATATATTCATTACTTCCAAATTTATTTCTCCACTAAGGAGAATTCTCCTGTATCGTATATATATTAACTAACATTTTACTTGACATCTCTACTTTGATACCTAAAAGTCATCATAAATGTAATGTGTTCAAATCCAAACTCAGTGATGTCCAAACACAGTCTAAACCTGATTCTTCCTGTCGTCCTCCACCCTCTCTATACTTTCAGTTCTTTGTACCACATATTAGCTTCCTATTACCATTGTATCAAATTAATGTAATTTTTTTGCTTTTTAAATAGCATACTTTTACTCTCTTACAGTTCTAGATTTGAAAATCTGAACATTTTCGAAATCTGGAAAGCTTTGGCAGGATTTTTTTTTTTTCCTGGAGGCTGTAGGGGATAAGCCATTCCCTTGCTTTTTCTACCTTCTAAAGGTTCTCTTCATTTCTTGGCTGCTTGTCCTGTGTTATATAGCATTTTCTCTTGCTTCTGTCATTGTACTTCATCTTCTCTTTAACTCCTCTGGAGTCTCTTTTCAAAGAACCCTTTTGATTACATTGCCACCCCCCCCTCCCCCAACTAGTCTATGGTAAATCCCTTATCTCAAAATCATTAATTTAATTTCATCTACAAAATCCTTTTTAAAGCATTAAGTAACAGTTCACAGGTTCTTAATTCACAGGATTAGAATGTATTTGGGGGGTCATTAATTCAACCTACAACAGATCATAAGTCTCAGAGTCATTCCTGACTCCTCTATCTATATTCAATTCATAAGAAAATCCTGCACATTCCTTTTTTGAAATATATCCATAACCTGGCTATCTCTTACCCCCTATTCTGATCCCAAACTTGTAGAAATCACTATCATCTGGATTAGAACAATACTTCGAGCTAGCACCCCGGCTTCTAAGCTTGCCATTGCCTCCTCATACACCACTAGAGAGTTCCTACTATGACTGAAGACTTACCACATTACTCTTCTGATTATGACCTTAGAATAGTTTTCAGTTTCACTCAGAATTATATCCAAATGTCTTATCTTCGTTTACATGTCTATGAATCATTTGTCTCCAGATTGACTATCTGTTCTTGCCTCCTATCCCTTTCCCTTTGCTGGATTAATCATAAGACCTTTACATTTATATCCTTCTTTGTGCTTAGAACACTTTTCCTTAGATGGTTCCAGAAAGGTGCATCTCTCATTACCTTTAGTTTCTCTCATTCAGTCAGACAGGCTTCCCTGACAACATCTTGAATAGTTGAATGCTCCAAATATTTTGTCCAATCCTGTTTTATTTTTCTTTTTAGCGTACATTACCACATGATACATTACAAATCTCTTTGTTTAATTATTATTTTCTGGTGATCTTTTTCCAAAGTCCATACCGACATTCCTCCTATATCCCCATGGCCAGAATGCTCCTTGGCATGTCAGAAGCAATTAATGGATATGTGTTGAATGATTGAACAAATGAATGCATGAATGACTGAATGTATGAACAAACAAATAGCCGATTAAGGATAGAGATGCTTTTCCTTCCCTTATAGGCCAAGAAACTGAAATTTGATTAAGTTAAGTTACTTGTTCTGAATTTTGAAAAGACACATAGTGGAACATGGATTTGAGTACACATTTGCCTAACTCAAAACTTCTAAAAGCTGTATATTGTATTAAAATGCCCAGTAAGTAATGAAATCACTTTATATGTAAAAACATACTATATTCTCTTAAACAGTGTAGAGATTTCAGGTTTTGGTAATGTTTACTGTGTATATACTATATATAGTTGAACTTAACCAGTAATGAGCAAATTTGTACTCTTTTTTCACCATAAAATGTTTTAACTTAACTAACATATGGCTCTAAGAGGCCACCAGAACATTAACTGAAGTTTGTTTTGTAATTAAAAAATATATATACACTAGGCTTATTTACTATTGATTTCAAGACTGTCATGTTCTTCTCTAGATATATCTATGGCTCCTTCTTCTAACTTAAATGTCTGCTCCATTGTTTTCCTCTATCCCATGTAAAATAGCATTCATATTTTCTCTCTATCCTTTATCCTAATTTATGTTTCTTCATAGATTTATTTGTACTCATTGGTATTGATTTATTACATATTTACTTATCCATTTGTTTAATGTTTTTCTCTAGCACCAGAATGCTAGAAAAGCATTCTAGCTTTTACTGGACAGAAAGCCCAGTAAAGGCAGGGATTAACAATTTTTTTTATTGAATCTAGTTTTTTTTTCATTTTATTCATTGACCCAGATCATTGAATAAAAATTATGAAAATAATTTTAGTAGAGGTGAATATAATTTATTTAACAGTTTATTGATCATAAATTATCAGATATATTGTACTTTGTTAGAGATGTACTAATTATTCCACATAGTGTTTCTTAGAGCCCATGTATGCCAGAAACTCAAATATATTTTGGAAAATTGGCATGGATTAAATGACAAATGGAGGCTGATACTATGGAGTCTTTTTCTTATCTGTGGAGCTTCATCCCCATGTTTTACAAAATTGCCACAGTCAGGGCCTTATTAACAGTAGTGTGGACTATATTTCAAGGAGATCTTTTTGTATCTGGGAATATTGCTTATGCCTGAAAAATACTAATGTACAATGGATTTTGCACTTAGTTTTTTTTAATTGTGTATTTTTTTTACATTAGCTATCATTTTAAAAATGAGATTCACAATGATATATATTACCTTTATTTGATATAGTTGTCAAATATTTCTTGCATTTTGCAGGTATCAATAGTAGCTCATGGATGTTGAGTGTAAAACCTTTAAAAATGTATTTTCTAAAAAAAGCTGAGCAGCAGCTTTCAGGTTAGAGTGCTTCTTTTTCCCATACTATATATTTGGATAATGCATTGACCAGAGGAGTAATGAAGTCATACATCATGGAAATAGAGATATGTCATTTAAGATAAAGTAATATTAGACTGATGAGTGGTCAATTAATTTTATTAACTTGGATAAAGTGAGTTAATATTCCTTGGCTAATTCACCATTATATTAAAGAATGTATCTCTGGAGATTGTACCTGAGCTGAAATAATTTTACAAATCTATGGTTAATTAGCTTCATCCCTGAATACACCAACAACGAAGAAAGTGCTGAATGGCCTCTGAACTGTGTGTGCTTCTCACTTTACAAGTGGTCCAATAGGAGCAGTGTTTAGCATGCACACAACTGATATGAGGCTGTTGGAATCTCCTTTGCATTCCATGCTTGCTTTCTGGGTTAATGGAGGGCTTACATGTTTAGAACTGTCAAGTGAATATCTTTTTACAAGTGTCACACCAATTTCAGAAGAGGGTAAAAGAACAAAGAATGTAATCTTATTCCACATAACTCAAGAGCACTCAATTATTTGGGCACTCTGAGATCATTATTTTATCATTTTGAAGAGCATAAAATTAATTGAAGGATAAAGTGGATCTGAGTTAGGCAAACTACATGATTTTATTTTAAATTGCTTCTTAGTAGTAATTCCTGTTGCTATTCCAGGTTTTCCAAATGATTTCTTTTATTCTTAAGACAGTTACTCCAACTCTCACTTTTAAATCTTATTGATACATACATACTTTCTCTAGTTTTACTCTTGTAAACAAATACATTATTTGATATAGTTGATATATTTCAGTAGCTGCTTTATTCGGTATTTGAACACTCCTTCAATGTCTTCTCTCAGAGCAACCATACCTTGTTTTTCTGCTCCATGTCTCGCTGCCTCATTCTGGGTAGTTTTATAATTGAATTGGGGATTATAAAACAAAAATGTTGCCAGAAACTTTCATAATTTTTTCAAGAATGGTGAGGGTCTTTTTTTTAAAGCAGTTAAGGGATTTGAGGTTTTCATAATGTTATATTGTGAAGGTAACATTTAGAACGATGTCTACTCATGGGGAAATTAAACTCTTAAATTAATAGTTAGACAGGATTTATGACATGAATATGTAGCTATAATAATACAAAATGTGAGCTACAAGAGAAAGTACAGTTATTACTACAAGCCAAAAAAATTTTAAGTGGTAACGAGTTGATGAATTGTTAGGGTGTGCTACTTTTTAGATATCGCCTGGTTCCACCTCTTTATTCTCAATCTGAAGAATATGTATCTAGAGAATTTAAGCAATCCATCGAAGTCCCACAATTCCAACAGTCTTTTGACTTTGTCCTGCTCCTGCTGAGATCTTCCTTTCTATAAATTCTTCTTCATCAGGAGAAGAAGACACATTATCTGATTACTACTTGAGCTCTGAATATTTTTGAGTGTGTATACTCTGTGGTGTACTCTGTGGTCTTCATAGTCCTTAAAGTTAGCTGTCATGATTTATATGTTAATCTCTTGGAAAGTGCTTAACTAATACTTTTTGACTGATATGATACACCAATGAAATTTCATAATTAGCCTTCTGTGACTTGGGAAAACTGTAATTTAAAATTGGGTGATCAGGTAAGCATCATGGTCTTCTAGTTGGTCATTGGCTTCAAATGGGGAAGGCAAGGGAGTTAGCTCCCTTGTGTAGACCCCTAACGGAAAGCATTCCAGGAATATGTTTCAGGCAATGCAGTTGGCTTAAGGTGCCATCATGCCTATTGCATATACGAAATAGTAGAGAGGCTGGGTAACTAGAACAGAGTAATCAAGAGGAAGATCAGTAAGAAATAAGGTTGAGGGATAGGAAGTGCAGATTACATAGTGCCTCTAAATTGTATTGGTTTCCAAGGGCTACTGTAACAAATTACCACAAAGTGGGTGGCTTAAAACAATACAAAATTTAAACTCTCAGAGTTCTAGAGGTTAGAAGTGCAGAATCAAAGTGTCAGCAAAATCATGCTTTTTCTCAAGGCTATAGAAAAGAATCATCTGCTCTTCCTAGCTTCTGGTGGTTGGTACAAGTTCTTGACATTCTTTGGATTATAACTATATCATTCTAGTCTCTGCCTCCACATCATATGGTGTTCTCCCTGTATGTTTTGTGTTCAAATTTCCTTCTTATGATACCAATTATCGAATGAAAGTCTACTCTAATTCACTATAACCTTATCTTAACTTGATTTCATCTGCAAAGATATTTTCTAAGTTATCTTTTGTAACTCCAAACAGACATACATTTTTTGAGGACTCTATTCAATCCAATATATAAATCATTCAGAGGCCTCTTGTTTTTATGGTGAAGAAAGGTAAGCTACGGTAGGATTTTGAGCAGATAATTCACATGATGTGACTTTTTTTTTTTAAAAGGACATCTCTTCTTAGCAGAGGAGGCCATATGAAAAGACAATATAGTTAATGGGAGAAAATATTTGCAATCATATATATATGATAAAAGGTTAATATCCAAAATATGTAAAGAACTTATACAACTTAATAGCAAACAAAACAAAAACAAACAAATAAAAACCCACAACAAAAATATGATTAAAAAAGGTGCAGAGAATCTCAATAGACATTTTTCCAAAGACAGACAGAAGATCAAGAGGTAGATGAAAAAATGCTCAACATTTCCAATCATCAGGGAAATACAAATCAAAACCACAATGAGATATTACTACACACCTGTTAAAATGGTTATGATAAAAACAACAAAGATATGGAGTATGAGAGTAAGAGAGGGGTCCAAGATGACCCCAAGTCTTTGTCCTGAGCCACTGGAAGGGAAGAGTGAATGTCACTGAAATGGAAAAGGCTGTCAATGATGCAGATTTTAGAGAACATTAGCACTTTGTTTTGGCCATGTGAGATGTCCAGTAGGTAGATTATATGGAAGTTTGGGATTTTTGTGAGAATTCTGAGAAAGAGATATGTATTTGGAGTCACAGCATATAGAAGTATTTAAAGTCACTAAAAAGAATAAGATTTTCTTGGGTATAAGTGTGGGTGGAGAAGAGGACCAAAGACTGAATCCTATCACATTTTAACATTTAGTAGTAGGGGAGAAGAAGACAAATCAACAAAAGAGACAATAAAAATAATCATTACCATCATAGACTTATCAAGAAGGTCAAACAAGATAAAGCAAGAAATGTATTTGGTCCCATGATTGATTTTTAGGAAATACTCAGGAAATAATAGCTGTTTTTTTAAAACATTTAACTACTATTCCTATCTGAGTTTCCCATGACACTGTGTTTCTTGAACGAAGATCCAAACACACCACTACAATCAGTATTTGTTGACAAAAGAATTGGATTCCTTATGCTTCTGTGGTTTCTGTACTTTGTTATAGCATTTATACTGTGATATTGTAATAATGTATTATTAGGCCTGTGAGCTTCTCTACTTCCTCACAGTTGAGTTTATAGTAGATATTCAGGATATTTTCATTGTCTAGACAGACTGCCTGATGCAGAATCAAAGTAGGGATATTTGTTTCTTTTGTCTTTTTTATTTAACTTTCTAAATATTTCCAGAGTCCATTCTCTATTCTTCATATTTACCACTACACCTTAGACCAGGCCATCATTATCAATCATGAGGATTATTGCAACAGTTTTCTAACTGATATCTTTTTCTCCTGGTAAGATGTTCTCCAAATTCTTCTTTATTCTTCAGCCAGAGTGATCTTTCAAAACCCACAATTGTATTCAGCTTAGTGCTCTCCATAAAATAATTCAATAACCATCTCATAAATCAGAATAAACATCTGGTCTCCGGCCATATTCCCAATATCATTTCTCTCTATGCTACTTTTCGTACATTCACATCTAACTTAACTAAACTTCTCTTGGTAACTGATTTTTTATGTATCTTTTATTTATTGAGCTTTTTTATTTTATAGTAACCATTTCTATACTGAGAGGTGGGATACATGATTAATGAGGTAGTTTTCCTACCCTTATGGAGATACAAAATGTTTGATAAGATAGACATTAAAATAAGTAATTGTAAGTATGAAGGTGTATAGAAGTACAAAGTGCTTCGTGGTGTTTAATAAAGAAACTTCCTTGGGTTCCTGGGTGGCCCAGTTGGTTAAGCCATTAACTCTTGAGTTTGGCTTAGGTCATGCATGATCTCAGATCATGATATCAAGTCCTGTGTGGGTCTCTGTGCTCAACAAGGTGTCTGCTTGATATTCTCTCTCTCTCTCTCTCTCTCTCTCTCTCTCTTTCTCTTCCCCTCTGCCCCTCCCCCTGCTTGTACTCTCTCTATAAAATAAATAAATTAAAAAAAACTTTCTCAGTTTCAGGTGGAAGGGAGAAATGGAATCTTTCCATCTTGTCAGCATATAATTACACAAGAAGTGTTCTCTCCCTACGGTACTCTTACTTCTCATTTTAACTAATCACTCTTCAGTTGTTAATTTATATATCAGTTCTTCTCAACTTCTCTGACTCTTATTTTAGATTTATATTCCCATATTATTCTTCATTTCTCAGTCATAACCGTCAACTTTTAACAGTCAAAAAAAATTTTTTTTTAAAGATTTTATTTATTTGACAGAGAGAAACACAGCCAGAGAGGGAACACAAACAGGGGGAGTGAGAGAGGGAGAAGCAGGCTTCCTGCCGAGCAGGGAGCCCTATGTGGGGCTCAATCCCGGGTCTCCAGGATCATGACCTGAGCCGAAGGCAGTTGCCCAACCAACTGAGCCACCCAGGCACCGCCAACAGTCAAAAAATTTTTTAAGATTTTATTTATTTTACAGAAAGAAACACAGTGAGAGAGGGAACAAAAGCAGAGGGAGTGAGAGAGGGAGAAGCAGTCTTCCCGTAGAGCAGGGAGCCTGATGTGGGGCCTGATCCCAGGACTCCAAGGTCCTGACCTGAGCCAAAGGCAGACGCTTAATGACTGAGTCACCCAGGCACCTCAATGGTCAAATAAAAAAAAAAAATTAACAGGTACTTAATGATCACTTTATAAGTTCTGAAATAGCAAATATAATACTAATCTTATTTATCGCTGTGTCTCCTTTGCCTAAAATGGTCCAGGGTACAATTAATCTTTGTTGAGTGAATAGATAAAAATGTACCTTCTATGTTTTTCCACTTGCTCATACTTTTTAGATTTAGAGCATTCTATCAGGACTACTACATGCCTAGTAATGTGGAAAAAGGAGTTCTTTTTTTATTGTTATTCAGACTTTGTTCCCACCAACACTGACCCTCATGTACCCAGTTCTCTTCTCAGAAAACCAAAAAAAAAAAAAAAAAAAGAAAGGATGGGGGCACCTAACCTAGGTGACTCATTCTGTTAGGCCTCTCTGCCTTCAGCTAGGGTGAAGGCCCCAGCAGGATCCTAGGATGGAATCTCATGTTGGGCTCCTTGTTCCATGGGAACCTGCTTCAGTCTCTCCCTCTGCTACCTCTCCCCGGCTTATGCTATCGTCTCTATGTCAAATAAATAAGTAAAACCTTTAAAAAAAAAACTAACTAAAAAAAGAGCATTATTTGTTTCTTGGATTACTGCCACATTTAAAAAAAAGATTTCGTTTATTTATTTGAGAGAGAGAGAGCCACCATGAGATAATGACCTGAGCCAAAGGCAGATGCTTAACTGAGCTATCCAGGTGTCCATTATTGTCACATTTTAAAAGACTTTATAGATTTTTATAGATCCTTAAAGATCACATAAAAAAGAAATAAAAAAATTTGTGCACTTATAATCTACTTTGATGTTTTACAATCAATGTTTTCAATAATGGAAGTAATAATATGCCTTATATTTAGAAACATCTTGCTGTTTCCAAGGTTCTTTTAATTGCATCCTCTCATTCAACTCTTCTGTTACAGGGGGAAATGTTATTAACATACTTTTATTTTTGCAGAGGAGGAGATACTCAGTTTAATGTCACCTCATTGCATAAGTTTATATGCCTAGAAATCAAAGACCCTAGGTTTTCAGATTTCAGATACTGATCTCTTTGTACTCCAAACCATTGTCCTTCACTGAAAGGATTTTCTTAGCTCTAACAACACAAACCAGGAAGTTGAACAGTTTTGAATGGATTCAACCAGTGTAGATAACCCTTCTGAATGATTTAGGAGCTATAATTTCCTCACTGGGGGATTTCTATAGTGCAAAATAGCATGCAAGCATAATTATTTCAGGTTTTGGTTTAGCTATGTAAATGTTTACTTTTGGTTGTCATTAGAATTCTTGTTTCTTAATAGAATTTGTTCCATGCTAATACAATAAAAACCAGTTTGGAAGATAAAAATCATTCTCTTTTGTCTGGCATAATTAGATTGCCAAGAGCTAGTCTCAGTGCTGGCCTAGAAATCAGTGAAAGACCTTGCATATTTCATTTCTCTGTTCTATGAAAACTAAATTGCCTTGTTTCAAAGAGGGTCAGAATTATACTGGATTGTCACAGATCACAGACTATGTTCATAGAAACTTTCTGGAGTGACAATTATGCTGAACACAATGCTCAACTAGCTCTTAGTTAGCTATTGGTTTCAATGAGGCTCTTATTAGTATTCATTTTTTATGGGATTTTATTTTTAGTTAAAGCCTAGACTTTTTTGAATTCCACATAATGGACACAGATTCTGCTTACCCCTCATAAAACTCCAGTACAGATATTTTCCCTCTGACTCCTATCAGAATGGTTAGACAGAAAGTGTGAGACTTACATTGGAAATTACCAATTATTCCTGTTTTTCCTACCATGGGAAAAATCACCCAAGATATTTCACTTTTTCTTTCTTATCTCTTCTTCTCCTCAAAAAAAAAAAAAAAGTTACCAAAGTTTCTATATAGTTAGGACATAAAATTTAATAAACTTATTTTTAAAGCTTGTCTTAGTATTTCAGTATCATTGTCATTATTTTACTCTCATGTACAGATACAGTTTTGTATATTTTAGTATCAAATATGCTATTAATAATGTTGAGGTTTAGTCTTTAATATGATAACCTATAAAAAAGCTTCAAAAAATCATTTAAAACTGAGTAAATCAGCTTTGCATCTTGTATACTAACTGACAACCTGTGAGAATTAAGAAACATGCCATCTGAATCATCAGAAAAAGTTTAAAAGGCTTTCAAATTTGGTAAATAGCATCAGCATTATTCATTTTAGTTTTGGTTACAGTCTATGCTCATATCTGAAAGATAGTAAGAACATTTAGTTGAATGAATAAAAAAATAAAAGAATGAATAATTTTGGCTACATGATGCTTTCAATGTTAGATGCCAAAACCTCAAAGCTCTTGCCCTAATAAAACTTATTTTAGTCTTCAGTGTTATACATGCTGGAAACCACCATTACCTATCTTGGGATACCACAATCGTTTCGTAACTATTTTCTTTGATTCTATCCTTGTTCTTATTTGGGATATTTAATTTAAAAAACAAGCATCTTTATTACCTAGGAAGTCTTTCACAAAGGTAATAGAGAAAGAAAACAATTTTATTATTCATTAGACATTACACCAGAGTTTGATGCACATCACAGGCAATCTACTGAGAGATTACAGAGAAAAGAAAGAAATCTCCCCCTTTTACAGAGCCCAACAAATTATATACATGTTTCCAAGATAAACAACAGCAAGATCTAGAGTAAGAGAACTCGACAGCACCATTTGTCACGTAGTTTATCCTAAATTCACTTGGTAGTTGGGGTGACCATCTGTGTTAGCTAATTGGCCGTATCCAAAAAGGATTAAGAAAACCTTCTTATATTTTTATTGCAAGAGGTTAACAACTCGAGCAAGAAGCCTGCTGAAGTTAGGCTCCTGCCCTCCCACAGGGACTGGGAGAATGGGGTGCTGTCATTCTTGATGATTACATTTCAAAGAGAGTGTTCCTAGGCCCTTGAGAAAGACATTCCTGGCTCCTAAAGTTGATGGGAGGATTACTTAGCTTTTAAAAAAGATTTACATAAATTTCAAAAAGACAATGAAAGAACCTCGGTTTTCTAAGAAAAGTGTTCTAAGGAAAGGGATGAGGGACTCTCTTCCCTGAGTTTCAAGGGACAGAATTAAGCCTCTTATTTTAAATTTATATTCGCATTTATATTCCTTCTTATCTTCACACGAAGCCAGAAAGAAAAATCCTTCTCAAAACCATTCTAAACATTCCCGTCTCACCCAGAGTGAAAGTAAAATTTCTTAGAACGGATGACAGTACTCTATTCTTTTTCTGCTTCCCCATCCTCTCCTCTATGAGCTCATCTCCATCACCTCTCTGCCTTAATGTGCTGAACATACCAAGTGATCTGGATTTAACTCCAGTCTTGCTACCTGCTGTTTCCTCTCTCTCAAAGAACACAAGAGATGGGGATATTGTTGGTGCCATCTTTGGAAGATGCAAATTGCCACATAGTTTACTATCCTGTGGCCATTTTTTAAAATAAATTAATTTATTTTGAGAGAGAGAAAGAGAGAGAGAGAGAGAGAGAGAGAGAGAGAAAGAGAGAGAGACTAGGGGGAAGGACAAAACAAGAGGAGAGAGAGAATCTTAAGCAGACATCCCACTGAATGGGGATCCTCATGCTGGCCCCAATTTCATGACTCTGAGCTGAAATCAAGAGTTGGATGCTTAACTGGGGGGCCACCAGGTGTCTCCACTATCCTGTGGCACTTTGGACTAGACCCCTAATAAGGGCAGGAACTTTGTTTCATTCACTGCTGTGTTTTCAGGACTTATAAATGTGCCTGAAATAATGAAGGTACTGGATACATAGCTAAGTAATTGAATGAAATATTGCTTAAAAATCCTCATTGAAACTTGTTTTTCTTCACTTTTAAAAAATATGCACATTCATTTGCATGTCAAAAAGATTTTGCTTTAAATACATTTATGTGAGGCTTATAGATCTGCCTACAAACAGTTTGTTGAAGAGGCTCTCAGCCCTGTAGGCCTTTTCACAGATAAATCTAAAATTCAATCTGATTCTGCCATTCATGTGTTTAAAATCCTTCAATGGTACCACCTAGCCTAAGGCAGTTATTTTCAAACTTTTAAACCATGGCTCACAGTAAAAAAACAACAAAAAAATCAAAATACAAAACAAAAAATTTTACATGTTCCCATCACCTCCCAGAACACCAGCCCACACAAATATGTACTCATTTATGTATAAACCTACTTATTGGAATCCAAGTCATGTGTCTTGCAATGCATTTCATATTCTCTTTTCTGCCTTCTCTCCTCTCTCCTCCTCTCCTGTTCTCCCCTCTAATATCTTCCTCTCTATTCTCACACCCTATTTTTTTCTCTTTTACTTTGCATTTGATTAAAAATAAACCAGCAAAAAACCTCAAACACTGGTATGTAGGGTCCACTGGATTGATTTTCGATGCACTAATAAATGGCTATTTGCACCAGGTCCGTGGTTACTTGGTAGACACCCAAGACTCTCCAATATGATGGTTGTCATCCTCTTCAGGCTCATTTCTTACCACTACTCTTTTCCTCACTTATTGCTATAAAAATGTAGACTTATTTATGATTTTTGCACCATACCAACTTTGCCTTCATTTGCAATTTTCTCATCACCTGGATCAGTTTTCTCTTTTTCTCACCTGCCTCTTACTGTCTGTCCAGACCTGCAAAATATATAGAGAATGCACACATTTGAAAAACAAATGTCATATATACATATGAAAATATAATCTATATAACTTGTAATGTGGGAAATATACATGGAAACTATGAGATTCAAGTTTTTTTCCCTTATATAAACTGTCCATTGCCTGATCATTGATTTGGGATAATAAATAAGATGTTCTAAATATAGACTTAATATTTGTGGGATTAAATTTTTGTTTTGCTATTTTTTTATTCACTGATTATTGAAATCTCTTTACACAATGATTTCACTCCAAAATTGATATTTCATGGTAAGGTCCCCTTCCAACTATAAATCAACCTAATCATCGTGTCATCTCATCTATTTTTCTCCATCTCGCTTATAACAGTTTCAGACAATACAACATCAAATTTCTCATTGAAACTAGAGATGTTCACTTATATGAATTCCATTAATCTCTGTATAAGATAGAGTTGATTTGCAGCTGGACTGGAAAACTCTAGCCTTATATTTGAAGATGCCTGGATGTCTGATCTCAGTTCTTAGTTGAGATATGGGCAGTGGGATTTAAAGCCTGAAGCTACTCTGGTAACTCCCAGGACCAGATTGTCTGTGGATTGTTTTCATTTAACACAACAAGTTAGCCATCCTTGCTTGGCTATGTGACCAGAGAGGCATAAAAGACCCTACTGGGAATTCATCTCCTGATAAATTGAGATCTCCTGAGGCCAAGATCCATCGCAGATCTTGAAAGTTCAATCTGGACAGAAAGCCCTTTGGTATCTTAATAAAGACCTTTTTTTTTTTTTTAAGGTTTTATTAATTTATTTGACAGAAACAACAGCTAGAGAGGGAACAAGGAGGGGGAGCAAGAGAGGGAGAAGCAGGCTTCCCACAGAGCAAGGAGCCTGATGTGGGGCTTGATTCTGGAACTCCAGGATCATGACCTGAGCCAGAGGTAGACACTTAATGACTGAGCCACCCAGGTGCTCCTAATAAGGACCTTTTGGAGCTTGCACATGGGTTATCTCTGGGGACTCTAATGCCTGCCTACACTGTCTTTCATGTCTGTAAACTTTGCCTTTATATTAAAACCTTATGTGAGTACATTGTTTTTTGTATTCTGGTGCGTTCTTTCAAATATCCAAATTTATGAAGTCTTTGTGAACTTTTGGACAACTTCCCTAAAAACTCCAAATTTTGTTAGTCTGGGACTTGCTTTTTTAGTAAATCTATGTAGGTCTTAATGATCACATCTTTTTATAGCCCTAATAATCCTCTATTTAATTATTTTTTGTAAAAGTTCCTGAGGATAAACATCAAACTTATAGATTTATAGCTCTTGAATTATGATATTCTTCTTTTTTCACAATTTGTACATTTGTCTTTCATTAGTCATTGAACTTTTGTACAACTGACCATGATTTTCAAAGATTTTCCCAATCTCAAACCATGTTGAGTTCTTGTTTTAAAGCTCTGATTGGTGGTGGGGCGTCTGGGTGGCTCAGTGGGTTAAAGCCTCTGCTTTGGCTCAGGTCATGATCTCAGGGTCCTGGGAACAAGGCCCGCATCAGGCTCTCTGCTCCGTGGGGGGCCTGCTTCCTCCTCTCTCTGCCTGCCTCTCTGCCTGTCTGTGATCTCTCTCTCTTTGTCAAATAAATAAATAGAATCTTAAAAAAAATAAAAAATAAAGCTCTGATTGGTGAAGCTTGGGTTAGCTGCGAAGTCATCTGTGGCCTGGTGATATACAAATTTATATGGTGTTTCAAGGCACTAGGGCCTCATCAAGCAGGTCTAGGTTTTGTCTCAGAGATTAGAAAATGAGGCTATTATAATTGTTCTCTATTTAACGCTAAGAGTTTCAAGTATTTATGGGCTTAAACAACGCCATCCTACATCTCCTGTCTGCTTCCCACTAGGATTCTAATGACACAGTTCTAATTGCCTACATGATATTAATATTACCCCAAAGTCAACATATATAAAAGTAATCTCCTTTGCTTGAAATATTATAACAAGACTAATAATAGTGTCTAAAATTTATCATATGTAAGGCAACATTTATTTCCATACATAGTATCATTTTGTATTCATGTCATCCTTCTGTGGTAGATATTTAATGACCTCTCTTTTACAGATGGAGAAAGTGAGGCACAGAGATGTTTCTTAGTTCTTTGAGACCATAAAGTTGATCAGTAATGGAGCTTCAATTTTAATCCAGATCATTTACAGTTCAGGGCTTGCAATTGTAAACAACTTTTTTATAGAGCTTTTCATAATGGTTTTCTTTTTAAATTTCTTAAAATTCTATTGTCACCTTCAAATTAAATTTCCACTGATTTCTCACAATACCATTAACCAATAACTTTGGGTGTCTTCACACACATCTCATCCACACTCCTGATGTCACTGTTGCTGATTTAGGTCCTCGTTCCTGGGGAGCTAGAATGCTGCAAGCACTTCTAGAGGGACTTCCTGTGTGTATTCTTTCCCCTGTCAACTCCTATCTGTACACAACTAATGGGATAATCATGTCTTAAATTTTCCTTGAAAACCTTTTTTTTTTTTAAAGGATTTTTTTTATTTATGTGAGAGCAAAAAAGAGAGAACATGGGGGAGAGATGGGGGAAAAAAGAGAGGGTTTTTTTTTTTTTAAGATTTATTTATTTATATTTTAGAGAGAGACAGCATGAGCAGGATGGGGCAGAAGGAGAGTGAGAATCTCAAACAGACTCAGTGCTGAGCATGGAGCCCAACAAGGGGTTCAGTCTCACCACCCTGAAATCGTGACCTGAGCTGAAACCAAGAGTCAGTTGCTTAACCAATTGTGCTGCTCAGGTGCCCCTTCTTTGAAAACCTTTTAAGGGTGTCACATTATCTGCCAAAAGATGTCCAAATCCCTTTATGTGGCCAGGACATGGTAACACAGATCATAGTTTTATTTTTGTTTTTTTGGTATTTTTGCTCTTATCTTGTACTAATTCTGAACTTGGAGAATCAGGTCCTCTCTTGACTGTTCACTTGGTCTTTCCTCATTCTCAATATCAAAAGCCCTTGTATTTTTTTTTAAAGATTTTATTTATTTATTTGACAGAAACACAGCTAGAGAGGGAACACAAGGAAAGGGACTGAAAGGGGGAGAAGCAAGCTTCCCGCAGAGCAGGAAGCCTGATGTGGGGCTCAATCCCATGTCTCCAGGATCATGACCTGAGCCGAAAGCAATTGCTTAACCAACTGAGCCACCTAGGCGCCCCTAAAAGCCCTTGTATTTTCTCACCTCTGCTTCCCGCGTTAATGACAGTCCTCCTCTATGGAAAGCACGGCTCAGGTTCTTTACCCCAGTCAATCTTTTAGACCGCCTCTTTTCTATCTTCTTTCACTGAGCAACTACCACCCGCTTAATGCACTTATGGCCTCGTGATAGTAATTACTTTTTCCTTTGTCTCTATGTCTTAAATGATACCTTTATCCCACTGAGAGCCTAGCTGGACAATTTGTACATGGCAATTAACTAATAAATTCACTAACATTTATGGATTGATTGTTTTGTGCCTCATAAAGTATGATATTTTATCATAAGATTAGGACAAACATCTCAAAACTTTCAGTGCAGCAAAAAAATAAAATAAAATAAAAGGCACTTGTCAACTATTTCTTAGCTTTCACAATGGAAACATCTGGGGTATTTTTACTATGTGTCCAATCAACCTAAAACTGTATGCTAGGGGCAGATAATGACTCTGATTACAGCTGAGGCACAAAGAAGAGTACTCAAGCATTCATTTCTGAAAGCCATGGAGTTAGGAAACCGGGTAGAAGTCCTTTGTGTCTGTAGATTTAAAGGTCACTAAGCTCCTGCATCATGCTGACTTGGAATCTACCGACCTGTCAGCCACAAGGGCTTGACTTTGTGGAGGGCACTCCAGGGACTGACTTCTCAATGTGGAATGGTCTTTAAAGTGAGTGATTTTTGCTTTTACAAACAAATTGAAGCCTCCTCATTCTATGTCTAGGTAGCCTGGAGTGAAGAAAACATTCTCTAGGAGACTTCTTTTCCCCCAAAATATTTATTTATATCACAAAATATTTATTTATTTATTTATTTATTTGTTTGTTTGTTTATATCACATTTATTTATTTACCCAACTTCATCAGAACTTACATTTTGTATGAATATGAATATGAATGATGTATGGAGTGTATGTTTGTGTGCTATAACAATATTTGCCTTATAGTCATATTATTACCGAGTACATACTTATGCTGTAGAGATATTTAGCACATATTTGGTTGTATAAGCATAATAGAAATTTATTATGATGATGTAATATAAAATAGAAGTAGATGCTAGAGTAATGCATGTATAAATATATTTTAATGAAACATCAATGAAGTATACACACCTTATATTTTTTTCTAGGCTTTGAAAATACTGATTTACACTCTAATGGTTTTTGGGAAATTAATAACTTAAAGCAGAAAGTGATTTAGGCATTGTCTAATTCAAATTTACTACTCAGATCGGGCATAGCCTGGATAGCCCTCCTGCCTGATGATAGGCATTCGCCTGTACATTAATGAAGTTACTGTTTGTAGCACTGGCAACACCTCTGAATGGTGGCATACATTTGACCCCATGGCCATCCATCAGTGTACCAAGTTCCAGGTGATTGTAAGTAAACAGAGGAATATTATAGTGTGGAACTTATTGACTTAAAGATTGTAAGAGAAAAGCAGAATAGTCTTACCTAAATTTTCAATCAGGCAAAATTGCAGTTAAATTCTGTGCATGTATAATATATAGCATAACTTTCAACATTTTGCCATTTTCACTAAGGATGATTAATTTTTCATTGGGCATTTGCTAATACAGCAAGACATGCTATTATAGTCCTGACTATAGCAGCTGAGAGGCCAAGGCATTTGGAGTGGGTTCAAAATTGATTTGATAACTCACTTGAACATAAGGATTATATTTTACCCTAGATGCTAGCTAATATACCATAGGCAATTGATTTTCTAGTTTAATGTAGAAATTCCTCAAATTACTCCATTGACTCTCAGTTTGGGTTGATCAATCCCCAATAAGGGTGCACCTCTCTGAATCAGTGTTTCAGTTTTCTCAACATTCCGTGTTTCAGTTTTCTCATCTGCAGAATGAGAAGTACATGGTCCCTGAGGTCCCTCTGGCTCTAATGCTTAGATACAGTTGTCCCCAATTAATTCTTAGCTTTATGGTAATTCATTCACTTGCTAATATATGAAGAAATACTGTGAGTTATGAAGACCAATGCAATGCAATGCTTTGCTTTCCATATAGAAAATTGTAAGTAAATATTTGTTGAATTAATGATTTTATTTGAGATAATTACCTGATTATAGATATAAAAGCACAGTTAAAATAAGCAGGGATCTTTTCTCTAGCCTAAGCTGTGTTTATCCCAATTTCTTACAAGTCTGGAGAATGTGTAAGGTATACCCACAAAAGGACAGCTTGATCAAGATGTCAGATAAATACTTGAGAATGGACTCCTTCTAAGAGGAGAGCACATGAATCCAAAAGAAGGCCTTAAGGTCAGGAGGTTGTGAATATTTTAATAAAGAATTCTACTCTGTCTTAGTCAGATAGCTGTCTATTTCCTGTCTCTCAAATTTATATACAGATTCTGAGAAGTAGAGTCAACACCAAAATGGAGAGAACATTTTCAAATTAAGCTCATAGACTGAACACATCAAATTTTTCTCCCTCGTAAAATTTCACTAAAACTCAAGAGAAGACAATTAAAAAAAACAAAAAAAACCAAAAAAACAAAAAAAAAACAGATAACGTAACAAGGGTAAAAATGGTAGGGGCAAAGATAACAGGAACAACATTTTGAAATCTAAAAAATGTACATGGAAGAATGTCCATTGCCCTACCATCCCTTCATGGTAAAAAGGAAAAGTCAGGGGCACCTGGGTGGCTCAGTTGGTTAAGTGACTGTCTTTGGCTCAGGTCATGATCCCGGAGACCCGGAATCGAGTCCCACATCGGGCTCCCTGCTCGGCAGGAAGCCTGCTTCTCCCTCTCTCACTCCCCCTGTTTGTGTTCCCTCTCTAGCTGTGTTTCTCTCTGTCAAATAAATACAATCTTTAAAAAAAAAAAAAGGAAAAGTCAAATCATCCTTATTTATAGAATAATCAAAAGCCTCAGGGACTGAGGCAACCAGTTTTGTGGGACTGGGAATTCATTAGACATGAGTTAAAGTATGGAAAACTAGGGTGAAAGGTACTTGAGAAGTCAGATACGTACAATCTCCCACTTTACACACCCAAACAGAAATCTGGTGTTTCACTAACTAGAGAAAGATCAAAGACAGTATCTGAGCTATCAGAATATCTGAAGAGGCTGGGCATGATACAGAATTGAGGCTGTGAGTTGCATTTCAAAAATGGGAAATTATTATTTTTTAACATTTTGAATGGAATGTAGAGAACCTCAGTCCATCCCTGAGTTCAGGCAGTGTTTTAAAGATTGTTGTCTGGGGAATCTCACTAGTCTCAAAAAAGGTACTTAAAGACATGGAGTTCTCTAATAAATGGATCATCTTGGTTTATCTGGCACCGTCCTCATTTATATTTGTAGTGTTGGCGTGGTACAAACAGTGCCTTCTTAATCTCAAAAGTTTAGACAGTGACTTGCATGCTTGTCTACACTTTACTAAAGCTCCAAAGTTGACAAATGACAAATACAAGCTCAAAACTACTAATCAGCTTTTAATGTTCTCACTCCTTGTTATAAGCCATGTATTATAAGGTCTCTTTATTAAATAGTCTTAGAATATTGAAATATACACACACATCAAATTGACAGGGGGAATAAAACAAAAAAGAACAACTCTTAGCAATATTTTTATAGAGAAAAGACAATTTATTACATTTCTGAATCAAATAAACATGGTTTAAAAAATCCAAAGGGGGGGGAAACCTCTTGGAAATTATTATTTTTTTAAATAATAGAAGCTAGGGGTGCCTGGGTGGCTCAGTCGGTTAGGTGACTGCCTTCGGCTCAGGTCATGATCCCAGAGACCCAGGATCAAGTCCCACATCGGGCTCCCTGCTCGGCGGGAAGCCTGCTTCTCCCTCTCTCACTCCCCCTGCTTGTGTTCCCTCTCTGGCTGTGTTTCTCTCTGTCAAATAAATAAAATCTTTAAAATAAATAAATAAATAAACAAACAAACAAACAAACAAATAAATAAATAAATAATAGAAGCTAAAATAATGCCAAGGCTGTTCAAAAGAGAAAGCTAAAGACATTCTCCAGAACATACTTAAGAAGAAACTTGACAGATTTAACAGAAATCTGGAGCTTTATTAACTGAAGAAATTTCAACACATGGTCTCTGGAACGAGAGGGGAATGGAAACTACAAAAAAGATTGGGAAACCGTAAGACCTCCTCAGGACATCCATATCTGAGTAATAGGTGATTCAGAAAAAGTAAACAAGGAAAATGGAGAGGGTTTTTCTTATAAAAAGTTATTCAAGAAAAATTTCCAAATAGAATGCTATGAGTTTCCACACTGAAATGGTCACTGAGTGTCCAATATAATAGACAAAATATGAAAGTCATTAGGAAATTTCAGAACAAAGAGAACATTTGCTTTTGGTCATAGTAGTTTCACCTACATTAGACCAACCCTCTTGCTGAGTGCAATTAGAACATCTATAGAAAATCGAGACACAACACAAAATATAACCAAACAAAAGTTTGTCTTCAGTGTGAAAACAGTGGCAAAAAAAGATTAAGGCAGTGAGGACTTGAAGGTTTGAAATCCTCAAAGGAAGGGAAGCACAGTGAGATGTTTCTGATGTTTGGCTCCACCTTTCTCCTGTGGAATTGTGAATTCTTAAGCCAAAGGACTAGGAAACTGAGCAGAGCTTTTCCCGTTCCCTCAGGCCGAGGGGTCAAAATTCAGTTTAGAGTTCACTTAGGAATAAAGGCCTGAGAAGCTTCCCAGGCATTTAGTTGAGACCCTTAAAGTCTGCATTCTAAGAGTAAGAACAAACTAGAAAAGATGAAAATCTGCCTTCAAACCAACTTCAGATCATCTCCAACTCCGATTGGGTTAAGGAGGTATGCCCCAGCCTAAATCCTCTCTGGGATAATTTAACATCCAGAGCCCTAATTTATGTCTATTTTTTTTTCTGTTCCATGTATGGCATTTGAACAAAAGTCATCAATATAATGGATATGGAAGTATAATATTTCAAGTTCTTATGATGTATATCAAGTGGTATAATATCACTAGACGGTGATCAGCTAATGGTGCATGCTATGAACCTTAAAGCATCCACTAATTAATAAAACAAAGATACTACTTATAAATTAGCAGAGATAAAATACAATAATAAAAATATTTACGGGGTGCTTGGGTGGCTCAGTGAGTTAAGCATCCACCTTCAGCTCCTGTGATCCAGGGGTCCTGGGATTGAGTCTGGACTGTATCTCTGATCATCAGAAAGTCTGCTTCTCTTTCTGCCCCCCTCTAGGTTGCTCATGCTTGCACACTCTCTCTCCAGAATAAATACATAAAATCTTTTTTTATACATAAAATCTTTTAAAAAATTTATTTATCTGAAAGCAGGCAGAATAAAGAGAAAAATAAATTTAAAACATAATACAAATAGAAAACAAAAAGCAATATGATAGATTTTAATCTAATCATACCAAAACCACAAAACATGTATACCAAATGGTCTAAATATCCCAAATAAGAGACAGAGATTGTCAAATTGGATTTTTTGAAAAAGAGCTTTTGTGCTATGAGAAACATCAAATAAAAAAATACATATACCTCACAACTCTTAGCAAAAAATAAAGCTTAGGTGGCTAAATTAATATTGGGAAAAGTATATTTCAAATTAAATGGTATTACCAGGGATAAAAACAGCCATTCAAGAATGATAAATGGATGACATTATCAGGTGGTTTTTTAACACTCCCAAACTTTTATAGACACACAAAAAAAGTAAGAAAACAAGTTTCAAAATACATGATGCAAAAGCTAACAGGACTATAAGAATAAACAAATCTACAATTTCAAGATATATTTCAATACCCCTCTATCAATAACTGATAGAATAGCGAGACCAAAAATTACTAAGGATATAGAAAATTTGAACACCTAACATGACATTATAGAACACTCTACATAACAAAAACAGAATACACGTTTTTTTTTTTTTCATGTGGACACAGAACTATTTATGAAGATATATTTTATTCTGGGCCATAATAAAAATCTAAATAAATATAAAATAATTCACCACTTTTTCCTCAATGTTGCACCATGTGCAAAGATATTCAATATCACTGGTTATTAGAGAAATTGACATTAAAACCACAATAAGATCCCATCACATATCTAGTAAAATAACTAAAATGAAATGACTGGCCATGCCAAATGTTGTCAAGGAATGGAAGAACTGGTATTAGAACTTTTATATGCCACTAATAGAAATATAAAATGATACAACTACTTTGGGAAACAACGTGGCAGTTTCTCAAAAAGTTAACACAAGACAATCTTAACACTCCACTACCAGGAATTTACTCAAGAAAAAATGGAAACCTATTACTCCTGGAATTTTAAATAAATGGGGTCATTTACTAATTTTTTTGGCCTTGTATTTTCACCCAGTATAATTATTTATAGAGACTCAACCATGTTTAGTAAACATCAATTGTGCATGACTTTTTATTCCTTAACTCTTAAACAAAATAGACATTATGCTCCTAACTTGAAAAATGTCTCTTCTTCATGACCTAAAAGGCCAGTTTAAACTAAAGAATTCTATGATAGAATGTAATGATGTGGAAAAAATCATACTATAGACCCATTTACTTTGGCCCACCCCAATAGTGGCCACTCCAGTCTGGTCCCACCTTTAGACCTGTGCATTGCAAAGGATCTCATGACACTTCTGTTTAAGACTTGCCCTCATCTCCCCTGAATATCTGCCTCTTGAACACTACTGGGATTTAGGTGACACATCCTGGTGCTATCTGACCTTGGAAAGTCAGATGAGGTTTTGGAAGCAAGCTCAGGAACATCTGGGCAGGGAGCTGTGGTGTCCTTGGGCTTTACATGGGTATGCTCCGTTGGCTCCTGAAACTCCTTTCTTCATGGGGCGGGGAGTGGCCAGAGCAGGCCCAGAGCAAAGTCTTCTAGAGAATAGGTTCCGTAACCAGGACACTTGCCCAGTGGGCAATTGGTATACAAAGTTTACATATACTCTTTTTATTTTTAAACCACTCATATATGCTGTGTCCACCTTTCTGTACCTATTATAATAGGTTTATAATAACAAAATTAGAATGAAAGTATATATGGGTATATATTAGATACCTATATATTAAGTATATAATAACATAAGTTTTAGAATAAATGCTTAAAATGTTCTGAAGATTTTGGCTGACTAGAGAAAGCCATGTTTTGGGGGCACAAATAACAGGTGGGGCTGGTGGGGGGCGGTTTGTCTCACTCTGTGGGAACACAGCGGGGCTCTGGTGAGCTGACATGGTAACAGGAGCTTTCTGAGTATCAGGAAATGGTGTCAGCAGCCCTGACAGCCAGAGAGCAGGGTGGTGACTTCGTGTGCATGAGATATTTCAACAGCACATCAGTAGAGTGAACTGTAACTGTAGGGGAGAAAAGGAGATGGCTTTGGAATCCAAGGAGACTTGTTTCTGCATACATGCCAGACACGGGACAGAAGGAGGGAGCAGGAAATGTATTTATGCTTTGCTTGGCTCTAACTGGAAATCAAGCTTCCTAGAATTTGGCGAGTGTTTTAAGTTGTTGTCCATCTTGTTGCATATGTTCTGTGCAATATTATTTACATAATTTTGAATCAGAATTGATGCAAAATGCTTCTTAAGTCTTATCACATTTAATCTATGTAAATACCCTAATGGGTCTTCCCCATTAGAGTGTAATTTGAGGATAGAAATTATGTCATTGCACTCTTTATGGATATCTGCATCCTGTTTCTGAATGAATGAGTGAATCTTATTTCTGTTTTCAAATGGATACCCTGATGTTTGGCGACTTTAAACTTACTACAATTGAATGTTTGAGACAAACTAGTTTTGAGAGCAACCACGGAAAAAAAGTTAAAACAACTTTAAGCTGTTAGTTTTAAAAGTCAAACATTTTCCATGACATGTAATCAGCAATGTTAGATGAACCCTCAGCAGGGGGGATGTGAGTTGGAATGATTGTGGTTCTCATGGGTCTGACACAGACCAGAGCATATCTGTAAGAAAGTTTTTGTTGATCTGAGGTGAAATGAATAGAAAATAAAAAGAATGCTGTGAGTTTTAAATGAAGATCAATTTACCTAGTTTCATGTAATGTTCTTTTTTTTTAATAAAAGTTCTTTGTTTAAAAGATTTTATTTATTTGTCAGAGAGAGAGAGAGAGAAAGGACAAGCAGGGGAAGACACAGACAAAGGGGAAGCAGGCTCCCTGCTTAGCAGGGACTGATGTGGGACTCAATCCCAGGACCTAGGATCATGACCTGAGCCCAAGCCAGATGCTTAACCATCTGATCCACCAAGACGTCCCTATATGATATTTTTAATTTAAGATCACATACATTCAGCTTTTTTGGTGTCAAAAATTCCTTCAGTTTATAGTCATGCTCAGTCTATTGATTGATTTATCTATTATCTATCTTTTTGTGTATATATATATATATATATATATATATATTTGCATCTACATAGTGTCCTATCATCTTATTTTGTCAAGAAGGAAACCTCTTGTCAGCTCCTTTTCAAAGAAAAAATATCTGCTGCACTAAAAAATTCAAATTTGAAACCATCGTGTACAATCATCCATTCAATCCAGAAACTATGATTTCTCACTAGAAAAGTGATAGATATTATTATGAAGAGGTTTTTTTTTTTTTCTGTACTCTCTGGTTCAAAAAAAACAACAACAGATGTTTAAGGTTAAATTGTTTACATCTTTTGTCATATAAAATTAGAGCACAGTCTATCTCATAATGAATGTTTCTAGAAGAAAACATGTGACCTCATGGAAGACAACTGCATCCAGAGAGAAAAGCCACCTCTCCATAAGGCTCTTGGAAGTGGTACCTCAAGAGGAGCATTGTTGGCTGATATGTGCAATTAGATTTTTTAATTAGAGTGTTAGAACGTAAACAGAAGTTTGACAAATTATTTAAAAATAACCAATTTTGCACTCCCATCAGCACACCTGATCTTTTCAGAAAAGATATGAACAATTTATTCAGATTTTTTAAATTCAGATTTTGATTTTTTCCCTCTTATTCTACAAAAATAAAAAAAGACATTATTCATCACTCTACACTGCTTTTTTTTTTTTTCTCTTTCAAATTTAAACTTGGGTAGAGATTGCTTTTATTTGGGCTCTTCACTTTCTTTGTTTTGATGGAGGAGGACCTTTTTGTTTTCTATAGTGAGTTTAAGCTCCTGTCAATGTAATGCCTTCAATCAACATTGCCATTTCCATTTTCTCTGATTGAAATCATTCCTTTTCCAATAGTAGTAATGATAATGATCACTTTTATTTAAAAATACTGCAGTGACATTTTTGAGAAATATTACAGTTAAGAGCAGACCAAAACCCTCCTTGGGTAATGGAGGTACAGCAAACTTCCACGTAGAGCACATATGATGGGCTTCAAATGCTACATAATCTTACTGCTTTACAGACAGATCTCATATATGCAAATGTATAACAATAATAACACACTTAAGTTAAAAGTTGTTTCAGAGGACAATCGGAATGGAAATATTAAACTAATAGAAAAAAGTTTTTCTCACGATGGAAAAGCACACTAACGCCACGCTGTATTTTTCTTTGTTGTTCATGGAGCATTGGAAAAAGACTGCTTCTGCCAATCAAAAACCCTGTAGCTGTGATCCTGTTGTATGGTCCAGACCTAAAGAATGAGTAGGAGGAATGACATAATATTGACCCCCTAGGATTGCTCCATGAAGAAGACTCAAACATTTGTTAAGATTACAAAAAGTAAATTAAAAAGTAAGGGAAGATCTGTATACGTTATGAAATATTTCAGCAAACATAATCTGCATTTTATGTATACACCAGTAGTCATCTAATTGTTCTGTTTTTAAGAACTCTTTCTTTATCTCCCTTTGTTTTAATAGGAAGGAGAAAAGGGGAAACGATCTAAACTATTTCAAAGTTATTATAATAGCAGACTAAACTCAGTTGTCATCTCCCTCATGCTTTTCTTACTGATCCTTTTTGTTCCTCTGGAGTGAGAGGTATTTAGCTTCTCTTTTCCCATAACAGTCTGTTTATGTCCATCAGAAACATTTATCACACCACTGGAATATCCAATTTGTATATCGATTCCCCCTTTAGAATATGGGCTCATTGAGTATAGCTGATATGTCTTAGTCAATATTTTTTTTTTTTTTAATTTTTAACACCTAGCACAGTGCCTAAATCATAGTAATAATCAACCGGTGTTTCTTAAATATCTATCAGTGGGTGATTTTTTGAAGAGCATGTTCTATTTGAAATTTTGTGGACACTTGAATATGAAAATAACTTTTAAAATCCAGATGCTCAGATTCCTTAAAAAGCATAAATAGTTACCTTGCATCATTGTTATAGGCTGAATATTTGTTTATTCGTGGAAAAAATATCTTTAATCCTACCATCTTCACTGCTATTTTCATGTCTGTCCTGAAGGTGGCAACATTGAATAATGTTCTGCAAATGTTTCTAAAAAAGCTTTTATGACCACCTTTAATTAAAGTTTCATATTTTAAAATAAATATCCTTCCCCCAACACCTATTTATTCTAGTGTAGAAGCAAATATAATACTGATGTCTTACTTTTGTATCCAGTAACCTTGAATGTACATGTTGAAAGAAACCATTTACAACTTTGAAGAATAAAAGTTAACCTAGATAAAAGGTTCAGGATAGCTCTGCTCAAATTTCCAAATGTAAGATCAGTTTTAAACACAACATATGTTTCCTGCTAAGCAATGTATATCAATAGATGTGTTTAACTCTAATGGAAAATCAATGCTTGTTCTTTGAGGTGAAAATTTATTTTCTTGCAATATTTATTTAAATTCCACATTTTTGTATTTAATATGGTACATTGATAAAAGAATACAGTTATTTTTAAAAGAACTGCTCTAACAGATAACAACAAAAAACAAGCAACCACAACTGAAAATAATTCTGCAACCAATATATACCCTTAAAAGCTACTAATGGTGTGATATATTTGATTATCATCTATGGGCATGCATTGTTATATTTTCTAGTCTCAACTTTTTAAATTCTTAGCCATTTAATAAACAAAGCTATACTAATTCATATTCAACCAAATTTTCAAAACCCTATTGTGCAATATAAAGGTAGCAAGTAATGTTTTACAGAGGTTAATTGACTTGTATATGATCTGTCAGTAGCAAAGCCAAAAATGGAACTCTGTGTTTTATTTCCAGATAATGACAACTGCTCATAATTATAATTCTATCATTTTATTTATAAACAGTTCAGCTGCTTTGCCTAGCTTCTGGGAGACAAGCTAATACCTGCTTTCATGCTATTTTATAGTAAGATTTGGTTATATATACAATTTATATTTTGGCTTATGGCTCTCTGCTCTACTGAAGCACGCAATATGAGAGCTCTAATGCATTACTTGTCAAAGCTAATATGCATATTCCTTCCTATTCCTTTCTGTAAAACACATTCAGAAAATTGTCTTAAATTCTTTAATGAGGCTATTCTGAATCAAATGGGATTTTTAAAAGATAATTTTAGGATCAGCAAGTAGAAAAGCTACACGGTCAGATGAAGACAATGTGGAGGAATCATCAGAGCCACGTGGAATTAATTAGATGTGTGAGGGAGGGTGAAGTGCCTTAAGGCAGGCGAGAAGAAACTGGTGTGTAGGGAGCTGAGCCGGAAGTGGACAGTGGCCATGGCAGCATGAAACAGATGGAGCGCTCTGACAGGTGCGGTACGAATGGACCCCAGACAGCATAGTCACAGGTTTTAAAGATTCTGCACGCTGATATTCTATTAGCAAAGAGAACATATTCCAACATCACAATTTGCCAAAATAGGGTTGCCAGATGAAGAAATCAAATAGGCGGCGTGTTTGGGGTATAAATTTCCCTGCCATTGAGTCTTAAAAGGCCAGTTTCCTCTTTTTTTGGCCTTCTGTCAGGCTTACTGATGCTCGCTGGCCTTCTTGCTGCATGCAAGAAACTCTTCTACCTCTTTTGGGAGAAGCAGCAACTGCAGGTGACAGAGGGGTCATTGACGGTTCTCATTTGGGCATGCACCTCTGATTTCTGTGATCAGAACACTGGACCACATTTCTACACTGGGAAATCCACAGACTCGTCAGTGGGGCACAGGTCTTCCACCACTGCCCCCCCGCTTTACGAGACATGTGCTAATAGCTATGCAAATCTCCTAGGACTTGTCCCATGTTGTTTTGATAAAAATAGTGCTTGAAAAAATGTATCTTTCTTAAAATGTTGCCTCTCAGGAAATTTAACTTCTAAGAATAAGTCTAACTTGTAGTATTTGGTAAAAGTAGGAGCTGTAATTTTTTTTTTTTTTAGTTTTTAGTTTTCTACAGAAATAACCATTCAGTACTTCATCTTTGTTCTACTACAGGTATAATTTTAAAAAACAATATTGCATATCATCCTATTAACTTAAATAGACAATAAAAGGAATGTAGGGATGAAGCAGGTTTGTAAATGTATGTTCTCTGGTTATCTTTGGATTTGTGGGTCTTCAGGAAATAATCATTTAGTGGTCAAGTATGAATAAAACTGCCAGAAATGCTTTCTGTATAACCACAAAGCAACTTATATGTGGAAAGACTGGCTTTTTATGTAAACACACACATAATGCTGAAGGATGGTGAAACACTTTCCTACGAAGTACCCTCTGGATATCCATCATAATCCTCATCATTCTGTATTACAACTGTTTACTTACTTATTTATCTTTCTTATTTTACTAAGTTCCCTGCGGCCAGGGTTTTATTGTCTTCTTTACGTCTTCAAAGCATCATGGTACACAGCGCATGGTCATAGATAACAAACAAATGTTCATTAACTGATAGTTGAACTAATGACAAGTTGTCCGTAAGACAAGTTGGCATGTGAATTCAACAAGATGGTTCTGGAATTTCTTTATAAAAGAGATTTAGAGATGTAATCTGGTGGATAGAGTGGGCTAAATATTTGTTTAATAGATTGGCAAGTCCTGTTCTTCTTAGAATGCATGCTATTTGAAGTGGCTACATGAAGAAAGAGAGCTGATGTGTCAAGTATCTTGAATAAGTATTTTTCTCCTGAAAGTAATGGGTGAAAAATTTCACAACATACTTTGGCATTCCCCATGTTTTGTAAATTTTATCTTTTTTTGGGGGGGGGCAAAGGGAGGTAATTTTTAAATAATAAACATTTGTATAGAACTTTCTACATTTCTTGAAATAATTTTTGTACAATAAGGTTTCATTTATGACAGAGACCCAGCTCAAACCAGTTTGAGTTAAAAGGGAAACTATTGATTCATATGGGATAACAAATCTACCTTTAGAAACAGCTGAATTAAGGGATTCAAGTAAAGAAGTTTCTTTATCATTTTGTCCAACTGCACACCATGTTGGTTCAATTCACAGCATCAATTCTGATAGCTCTGATACTCTCTGGCTCTCCATCCATGTATTAGACCTCAGTGACTACTCTACTCCTGCTTGGCTCAGTTTGTATTCTGAACCAATCCTGAACCCAGAATGATCTCTGAGTCAGAATTACTGCTTACAGGTAGATGGAACCTTCTCGTTAACTTGGACCAGGCCATGTGCTTTCTGGTAAAGGGACTGTGTCAACCATCTCTAAACATGTGGAATGGGTTCTGTGTGGGAAGTTTTTTATTATTATTATTATTATTATTATTATTATTATTATTATTATTGTTTTGTTATGTTTTGGGGAAAGCACCAGAAAGATCGTGCTGAGATAAAACAAAAATTATGCATCCGAAATCTTAAACCTATTATCTAATTTATATCATTCATTCATTTATAATATATGCGTTGCTTGCCTACGTAGATCCAGATACTGAGATAGACAGTGAGGTGACAAAGATCTTCTGTTCTCCCTCATGTACCTTTACACCTCACAGGACTCCTCTCATTCTTCTCCCTTCCCTTGCTTACTGGTCTCTTTGGCTTTTCTAGACAAAGGCTAGAGCTTAACTTTTAACAGCTACTGACATTTCTGAAAGAGAAATTTTCTTTTCTTTCCCAATTTCAGAATCCTGGTCAAGGGATTCATCAGCTCAATGTGGTCTCATGCCCAACCTCAAACCAGTCACGTGGTTTCAGGAGCAGGAAAACACTGTACAAAGTGGTTCTTCCATCATTAACTGTGACACCCAGCAAATCAGGAGATTAGGCAAACAAAACAGTGTGTGCCTTACAAAAGAAGAGCCCTTTTGGAGTGCTGATAATGACGTAGGTATCCATGCTTCCTCATGTTCTTGCATTAACCAAAAAGCTGTGCTCGGATCAACCTGCTCCCAAGAATTCTTTTTTTTTTTTTTTAAGATTTGATTTGTTTATTTGTCAGAGAGAGAGAGAGAGAGCACAAGCAGAGGGAGCGACAGGCAGAGCAGGCAGAGGGAGACGGAGAAGCAGGCTCCCTGCTAAGCAGACAGCTCGATGAGGGACTTGATCCTAAGACCCTGGGATCATGACCTGAGCTGAAGGCCAACGCTTAACCTACTGACCCACCTAGACATTCCCAGGAATTCTTAGCTGATGTCCATTCCCTTCAGGCAGAATCATTTTTGTTTCTCAAAAGCTGAAAAAAAAAAAAAAACAGATTATTTTAATATTCTTAATATTTAAAAAGAGCAGATGATTCTCTTTTACCACTCGAGAAAACTGAGGCAGAGCTGCCCCGGCATGTATATTCTGCAGCGAAGCCAACATTCAAAGCAAGGGCTTTCCTTCCCAGAATTTGTCATTTCTTCTAAATCAGAGATTATAAACTAGCAGCTCGCAAATGATTCTGGATCACAAAACTGTTTTGTTTACTCTGCACCAAACTGCACCCCAGTCTTTATCTAGAGTTAGTTTTTAAAATTTAATTTACAGCTTTGACCAGGATATTGGTGTCATGCAAGCGGACTGCAACAAAGGCATCTCTCCCCGCAAGGGAGGGCAACTATTCAGAGTCTCCATCTTGGGGTCTGCCTCTTGGGGGTAGAGCATTTGACTGCAAAGAGTCTCTGTCCGATTTGCCAGGGCTCCAGGGCTCCATAGCAATGTATTAACCTTTTACCTATTCATCCACTCAAAATGCAGAAGATCTAGTTTGTGGAAGATCCATGAGCTCAGATTAACATTGAGAAGAAAAGAGCAACATAAAGACAGGGATTCTACAAAAATTTGCAGAGCGAAAATTCAGGTACCCTTTGGTCATTATCAGCTTACAGCGGAATTCAAAACGGCTGCGTCCGAATGAAACCCTGTGCTTACAAAATAAACTATATGAAGGAAGATTCTCCTCGAGCTCATGGCAGTGTAAATACTGAACACTCTTCACAGGCTGCCAAGGGCTACAAAATTTATAACCTAAGCTGTATTCCATTAGGTCACATTGGCTCATTGACCGCACTAAATAAAAGATCTTCACCACTTGTTGGAACCGATTTTCAAAGTATTGAGTCAATCAGCTAAACATCATCTGCTTAAAAAGCCTACTACAAATACTAATCCATCTTCAAATATTAATCCTATTACTTTGCTCCTGTGATACATTGAAAACAGCTAAAAAAGCCTTGAAATTCTATACCATAAAGAATTTTTAATGGAGGGTAATAAGAGAAAAACTCAGGCTGTCTAAAAGTGAAGAAGAAAAGTGACAAAGAATAACAGTAGACCCAATTTTAAGGCACTTCAGCACTCAAGCAATATTTTCATGGTTGAAGAAAGCATTTCACTAAGGAATACTCCGAGAACAAAATCTCCTAGATTATGGTAAAATTTGTGTACAAATTAATGTTGATTCAGATAGCAATAGTCCTTGGTATTTCTGTTTTAAAAACACATAGCCTCTATACTAGTTTCTAGGAATGGCATAACAAAGTATCACAGACAGGGTGACTTACACAGCGTGAATTTATTATCTCATAGCTCTGGTGGCTAGAAGTCCAAGGTCAAATTGTCTGCAGAGCTGGTTCCTTCCGCAGGTCATGAGGGAAGGATCTGTTCCAGGCCTCTCTTCCTGGCTTGCACATGACCATATTCTCTTTATGTCTTCATGTCATCTTCCTTCCTTATGTGTCTGTGTCCAAATTCCCTCTTCTTATTAAGATATCATATTGGACTAGGGCCTACCCCAATGACTATCTTAATTAAGCCAACTCTTTATATACCCTTTCCAAATACAGTCACCTTATGAGGTACTGGGGGTTAGGACTTCAACATATGAATTTGGGAGGGGAAACAATTGAGTTTGTAACAGTATTTATTCTAGTTATATTCTATATTCAAAAAATTAGATGACCTATGTTAAAAGTGAATAAGTAGTTGCAAAGCTGCTTGTCTTTTCCTTCTCAGTTTTTTATTATATACAAAGGCAAGCTTGAAAACAAACACCTGACAAGAAAGTGGATGCAAGAGACTAATGAATGGATAAAGATGTGGCATATATCTGCAATGGAATATTACTCAGCCATAAAAAGAATGAAATCTTGCCATTTGCAACAACATGAATAGAGCTAGAGTGTATTATGCTAAGTGAAATAAGTCAGTCAGAGAAAAACAAATACAATATAATTTCACTCATATGTGGAATTTAAGACACAGGATTAAAGAAAACAAATGAACACAGGATTAAAAGAAGAGAGAAGAAAACAAACAAACAAAAACCACAGTCTTAACTATAGAGAACAAATTGATGACTATCAGATGGGAAGTGGGTAGGGGATGGGTTAAATAAATGATGGGAATTAAGGAGGACACTTGTTGTGATGAGCATTGAAGGTTGTATGGAAGTATTAAATTACTAAATTTTACATCTGAAACTAATATTACTAATATTACACTGTATGCTTGGGGCACCTGGGTGGCTCAGTCATTAAGTGTCTGCCTTCAGCTTAGGTCATGATCCCAGGGGGAGACCCACATTGCGCTCTCTGCTCAGCGGGAAGCATGCGTCTCCCTCTCCCACTCACCCTGCTTGTGTTCCCTTTCTCTCTGTCTCTCTCTGTCAAATAAATAAATATAAATTTTGAAAATAATATTATTACAGTGTATGATAACTAACTGGAGTTTAAGTACAAACTTGAAAAAAAAAAAAAGAAAGTGGATGCAAGAAAATATGGTGCAGAGCTCAAACAGTTATAAATGTCAGTTTGATGAATCCAGTTTTGACCAATGAAAAAAATAATAGATTCCAGAACCCTACCATAAAAATATCTTTGGAGCAATCTGCCCACAATGCAGAGAATAATTCAGATCACTTCTCAGGTAACTTGGTGGCTTAGAGGATGAAATACAGATTTATAAATATCTCAAAGTGTAAAGAATATTGTTTCAGGGACAGAGATGTCTCAAACATTCCACTACAGACACAGAATCAATAGGACCTTTTGTATCAGCTGAACACTAGAATCATTTGAAAAATTTATCTGAAGTTGTCAAGATAACAAAGATGAAGTCTAGCAAAACAAAATATGCTCCAAAGCTTGGTTGCAAAGGAGATATCCCCTGCAGAAAGAAAGTGTTGCTTACATTTGTAAGAGAAATAATCAAATTTAGCATGCAGGGGAGCACTGGAAAGGGGTTGGGGGGATGGGAGCGCCTATCTTTCCACAGATCTGTGTAGAGCGTATTTCTCAGGCTAGAGGACCAGATCGGAAACATTGATGATAGTGTATTTTAGAATACTCAAAATTCTATTTTAATGAGATACTGGTAGAACTCAAGTGAAATATTCTTCAGATAAGGTGTGATGATCATACTATTTCTAATGGTGAATCCCAAGTTTTCCAATCAAGGCATAATCCCTGTACATTCATAGACATGCTCAAATGGCATTAGGTAAAAACCCTGGACAGTGTATGAGTCCGCCTTTCTTTCTTTTCCCCAAACTGTATTTGCTCTTGAGCCTCTGATATTCATGCATTTGGACCTAGTCTTGTAAAATTTGCAAAAAATGAGTTTATTTTTGTATCTATCTATTGTCTCTGTTTATACCTATTTATTTAATCTATCTCTTAATATACACATCATCCTATAAAATACTATTTTCACTATTTATCTTAGAATTTTAACTATGTCAATAAATATAGCTACACATTTTTAATGACTAGATACAATAATGTAGTATAAACATAATGTAATTTGTTTACATTTCCATCTTGAAGGAAAAAAAACTCCAATTTTCTTTTTGCTTTTAGAAAAAAAAGTAGTTATAAGACATTTTCGAACTAATAACTTTATGTTATTTAGTGGCATAAGTTTATCACTAAAAGGCAATGATATGATTCATAAAAAGATACCAATAGACCCAGTAAAAGGATATAAAGTTTCCTGAGTGACATGAAAAGAACAAGAAATATATTTATTCATTTAGCTATACACAGCAGAAACAATAAGACATACTTCAATTGGAGAAACAGATTTCCTACATTTCCCAAATTTTCTCATTACAATACCTGAGAAAACTAACTGGGTTAATAAATGTGAACCACCCAGAACCATGGATAAGTAGACATATACAACTGGGCTTATCCTTCCCTGATGTTATCCATAAGGATAATATAGTTTTATGCATAGAAGTCTGTTTCTGGGGGCGCCCGGGTGCTCAGTTGGTTAGGCAACTGCCTTCGGCTCGGGTCATGATCCCGGAGACCCGGGATCGAGTCCCACATCGGGCTCCCTGCTCGGCGGGAAGCCTGCTTCTCCCTCTCTCCCTCCCCCTGCTTGTGTTCCCTCTCTGGCTGTGTTTCTCTCTGTCAAATAAATGAAATAAAAAAAAAAAAAAAAAGAAGAAGTCTGTTTATGTTTTTTTGGTTTTTGTTTTGTCTTTTTTTTAACCAAACATTCCATGCATTCCATTATTTTTTCTTTCCCCAGATACCTCCCTTTAATCAAGGTAACAATAAGGTCCAGCATCACTGAGCAGTCTCACATCGGATATGAACCCAGGAGGCTGTTCTGCACATGTATCTTATGGGAGTGATACCCATGGAGGCAATTGTAATGTAGATAGAGCCCATATAATTGTGTAATAGAATACCCTATGCTATATTTTAAGGAAAATTGCCAAAATAAAGTTCAGAGATAATGATGTTTTGTTCATGGCAGAGGAAAGGAGACTTTTCAGAGATGGTGACATAAATACATCATGCTCTCAAATGAAAAGATTTTCCAGAAATTATCTACAGGGCTATCCAACTATTGATAGTATGAGCTGTAAGAGACTTATTTTTCTGGAGTAGGAAACTCTCTTTACTATATTAAAAATAATTTATATTAGACTTTACTTTTTAGAGCCATTTTAGGTTTCACAGCAAAACTGAGCAGAAGGTAGAGACATTCTCAAATACCCCTTGCCCCCACACATACATCTTGACTATGTTTTTAAAATTACTTTTCTAGTCTTACTCTGACTCCGAATTTTTTTCTATGTCCCTGCTTGCAGACTAGTTGCAAGTTATTGTTGCTAAATGAGTCCAACACATTCCCGGTTGGTCACTGTGTTTATATAATGGATGAGTAGGCCAATATTTTTTTTTCCTATTGTATGACTTAGCAAAGGCACATTTAACACTTAATCTGAGATACAAATTCTACAGATAGTTTTTAAAAATGAAATTACTGGGTCAAAATTTTGATATATATGACTTAACATTTTGATAGATACTGATAAAATTCTACAGATAGTTTTTATTTTTTTTTATTATTTTTTTTAAAGATTTTATTTATTTATTTGACAGAGAGAAACACAGCCAGAGAGGGAACACAAGCAGGGGGAGTGAGAGAGGGAGAAGCAGGCTTCCCACCGAGCAGGGAGCCCGATGTGGGACTCGATCCCACGTATCCGGGATCATGACCTGAGCCGAAGGCAGTCGCCCAACCAACTGAGCCACCCAGGCGCCCCTACAGATAGTTTTTAAAAATGAAATTACTGGGTCAAAATTTTGATATATATGACTTAACATTTTGATAGATACCTTCCCAAAAGGCTTTAACCACTTACACTTTTCTCTAAGAGAGTCCCCATTAACCCATGTCCTTAAATATCTTTGAAGTTATTAATAATTAATTCCAGCCGTTTTTGCAAGGTTGGCTGGCAAATATTGTATACTATTGTCATGTTAACTTGAATTTTCTTGAATAGATATAAATGGAGCCTCTTTCCATGTTTATTGGCCATTTGTGTGCCTTTCGTAAATTGCCCATTCATAGCTCTTCTCATTTTAAAATGAGGTTGTTAGTCTTTTTCTCTTTGAATTAAGAGAGACTAGATCTATCAAAATTGAAAAATCCTACCCTCTGTATAAAATACCTACTCTGATTCTTTTGATGACATGAAGCGATAATTAAAAGATTTAGAGACAAAGGCTATTCAGATTACCTTCATTTATCCTGTTTTAATTATAATGCTAAGAGCTAGTCAAATATAACTTTCATTTTCTCACTCCTTTCCTGGAAATGGAATTCTTCAGGAATTTTCTCAAGTTCCCCAAGCTGGTGTTATTGTCATATGACTGCTTAGCAAATGTTGTGCTGGAGGAGGAGGTGGGGGGTATTAACCCTATTTTTGTAATTGTTAAAGGTGAAATGGGGAGTTCATGTGATCTTTCGTTTTCAGATAAAATTACTACTTATGTTATTATGTTTTGTTATTATATTTATAATGTTCGCTGAAATACCTTATTCCTATTATATTATAGGTATGTAAAAAGGAACATTCATGGTTCACTATCAAAGAGGGCTTTCTTTCCCAGGGAATTTGTGAGCATTTAAAGTTTTCTACCCTCTACATATGCAGTCTGCCTTTCTCTGGGAAGGGTCATGTGTTGACCCTGGGATAACTTGTTTAATATGAATACATAATAATCACATTCATCTTCCCATGAGAGTCGTGATATGGGTTTTCTGGTTCTCAACCCCATGAAGGGGATTTTTCCAAGAATTTCTCATTCCAGCTTGCTTGATCTATCTATCATCTATCTATCCATCCATTCTTTTTTTTTTTTTTTTTGGTATACCAGGCTATGATTTAGAGATGTTTTCTTCTCATATCATCTTGGCTTTAATTTTTATTTCATTTTAAATATGAATTCTATGTATCAATACGCAGAGTATTTAAATGACTAACCTTTTGCTGCATTAATAACAGACCGGATTTAATTATCACGGTCTAAGGGTTTTGATTAGAATTCATCAATTTGTTTGGAGATATTGTTGCATCAAACTGTAGTTTTGTTTATGGGCCTCCTGGGTGGCTCAGTTGGTTAAGCATCTGCATTTGGCTCAGGTCATGATCCCAAGGTCTTGGGCTCCATCAATCCCCCCCCCCAGCTGCTCCCCCTCTCCCACTAGGCTCCCTGCTCAGCAAGGAGCCTGTTTCTGCCACTCCCCCTGAGTGAACTTGCTGGCTCTCTCTCATATAAATAAATTACAAATTAAAAAAATAAACAAACAAAACCTGTAGTTTTGCTTAAATGGAATTCATGGAAAGACATTCTAAACATGAAGCTAGACTAGGACACAGGGCATATGCTGAGGTTGGTTTTGTGCCTAATTATTGAAATAAAGTTATTCAAAAAATTTAAAAAAATATTCAAATGTAAAATAAAGAGACTTCTTATTCTGAACATAATTATACATTTGCTTTCAAAACATTGTTTTACCTTGATCAGGTCATATAATGTTACCTAATTGTTCATAATTTATTAGTAAAACTACTTCAGGTTCTTCCTTTTGACATTGAGTTTTGCATTATTTTCTTAAAGAAGTATGCATTAGAACCACTTTTCAGGTTTTTTTTTCCTAAAGTTTTTATTTGTTTATTGACACAGAGAAAGATCCCAAGCAGACAGGGAAAGAGGAGGAAGCAGAACCCTGAGATCATGACCTCAGCCGAAAGCAGAGGCTTTAACCCACTGAGCCAATCAGGTGCCCCAGTTTGCAGTTTTTTAGAGAGAGTAATTTTTGGACAAAAAGACATCATGTACTGAGCATTTACTATATGTCAGTCACTACAATAAATGCTTCCACACATGATAATACTGAATCCTTGAAGAAATTCCGTGGGATACATACCATTATTTCTATCCTGCAGATGAAGAAGCTGGGGGTGAGGAGGGAGGTAAAATACTTTTTCAGGGTCTCACAGCTAGTAAATGATGGGTTTATCTGATTTCAAATACGAAGCTCTCAATGACTGTGCTTTATGCCTTTCCTGGCTTAGCAGACCTATGGTGGAGGTATGTCTACTATAAAAGAGAACCTCCTAGATTCACGTGGTTTACATTTTCTTCATCTTCCAACTTGAGCAAGTTGTTTCTGTAGTCCATGTTAGTCTCTTTTTTCTGTGGAATAAAATATTTGCTCTATAATGATCTCCATTACCTATACAACTTTTTGCTCACCAGGATATTATCCATACATATATTTTAAAAATAAGTCACTTCAAAAATAACAGGTTTTTTCTTTAGTTGTTATTACATTATATAAGGCATAACTCATAAACATTTATAATACAATATATAATATATATCATATATAAACATAGTCTGTACCTATGCCAAATATGCCTATTAATTATATTTTAGCAAAAAGTATGTAATTCTTCATTATGTACATTTTATTTTAACAGTACTAAGATAAAAATTTTCAAAAACTAAGTTCTTACTAAATTATACATTTTTTATATTGGAGAAAACCTATCATTTTCTGTTTCGTGTGAAGATTTTTTTTTTTTTTTTTATCTTTTAAGTGATTCATGACCCGACATTGGTACTCTATCTCAGAGTGGAACAAAGAATTATTTCTTTCACAATTGAATGGCTTGGAAAGTAGCAGGGGTTTAGAACCCAAAAATAGATCACCAGCCTCCAGAGCAAGGAGACAATAGTGACTTCTTGCTAATGCTGAGCCTGTTCAGAGAGCAGACTTTTCAAATATCAGCAATAAATGATAAATGGTAAAGGAAAGACTATAGAGATAAAGGCAGAAAAATAGTTTTTGCAAAAATAAAATAATGAGCAAATTTCTCTCTGGGATATGGTTTTTTATGTTGTGAAGATTTTTAGTTTTCTAATGTAGCATTCTATTGTTTCAGAGATTTATATTCTGTATAATTTATAGGTACTGTAAAAATATGTTGACTATAACATTACAATATAAAGTGTTTTAGTTGTGTATTAGAGAATTTGATTTTTTTTATTTACATTTTTTGTTCTTGTCCCTTTTGTGGGGTAGATTCTATGCTTTAAAAAACCCATTTCTGAAACATCTGTGGTCACTTGCACAACAGTTTCTACCCTTTATATCTCAGCCAATTCCTCTCTTAATAAAAAATATATCACAAAATTTGTTCATTGTATTATATTGTTCCAGTTTATGTGATTGGGAAAAAAACTATTAAAGTGAGGCAGAGTATTTTGGCTTAGTATACTTTGGCTTTACTTTACTTTGGCTTACTACATCAGTGTGTGATCATAAAACCTTTGTGATAAGTAGGCAAACAAGAGCATTTTAAGTTCTTTCACCAACTGAAAGCACATAATGTTTTGTTCTCCTCAATTATTAAGACATTAAGTTATTTGGGGACTTCTAAACACCTTCATTTATATTCTTAAATCTATGGTTTTTCAACCTTTCAGGTTTTACAGTATGATTTTTTTTTATTTAATCAACTTTACTGTGATATAATTTGCATACAACTGGTTATATTCACTAAAGTTCACCATTTAATGACTTTTAGAGTAGTATATATGTGAGAAAGCATTTCTTCAGTTAAGATGGAGAACATTGCCAACACCTTCAAAACATTTCTCAAGCCCCATGGCATGGATTCATTTCTCTGATCCTGGGTCCAGATAACTACTGATTTGCTTTCTGTAACTGTAGGTTGTGTTGTACTTCCTATAATTTTCTAAAATGAAATCATGTATAGCTGCTTGAGTTCCTTCAATCAGCATTAAGATTTATTCATCCTGTATGAATCCATGCAGATATAAATAATCTGTTCTTTTGCTATTATAAACATTCCATTTATGTTATAAATATTTCTTCATAAGTGAACATATATTTTCATTTCTTTTGGATAAAATAAACATTTGGAATGGGATGGCTGCATATAAGAATGGTGTACGTTTAGGTTTTTGAGAAATTGCCAGATAATTTCCCCAAACCGTCATATCATTATTAATTCCTACCAGCGGTGGGATATACTGAAGTGAGATATTAAGCAGCAGTTCCATTTTCCATATCCTCACCGACACTTGTTATATCAGTCTTTTTTCTTTAATTTCAGTGATTCTAATACAATAGTGTATGTTAGCCTGTAATAGTTGCGCTACAAGTACATGGTCAGTAAACACTAATGCATAGGTATGGGTATGTCTGTACATTTGAAAGGAGGGATAGATAAAACCACTACATCTGAAATTCAGTGTCTTTTCATGACTCACTATATTTTTACTGGAAAATTGTTTATCTTTTTCTCTGCGTGTGTGTAAAATGATTTTAAATCTATATCTCATTTTTCACCATTTTTTAAGGAATTATTATTGGAAAAGATATTATTGAACATAAGTTTTTTTATATATTTTGGGTAGGAGTCCTTCACCAGATAAAATTTGGAGGAATAGTTCTCCCATCTAGTGGCTTGCATTTTAATTCTCTTAATAGTGTTTCTAAAGGAAATGTTTTTTAATATTAATAAAGACAAATATATTTGTATTTATGGTCTGTATTTTCTGTCTTATCTAAGAAAACATTGCCTAACTTAAGCTGAGCAAAAATATTTTCTAAGTTTTATTTTAGAAGTAAAATACTTTTAGCTATTACATATAGACATAATAATTTTGATTTAATTTTTATCTATGGGTGAAATAAGGATTGATGTCCATTTTTTAAATATGAATATCCAGTATCAACACCTTTTCTCTTTCCACATTCAATTGATTTTTAACATCAAAAATCAAAAAACCTGCCATAAAAAATCTACACACAAACACAAAACCACTAGTATTTTTTTATTTCTTGAAAATCTCTTCTGTTCCACTGATAGATATGTCTGCTTTTATACTGATATGACTGTGTCTTGATTTTTGTAGCTTTCTAGGTAGCCTGGAAATCCAGTATTGTGATTCCTTCAGCTTTGTTATCCTTTAAGATTGCTTTAGTCATTCTAGATCACTTGCATTTCCATATAAATTTTTAAATGCCTTCTCAATTTCTATAAGAAATCTATTGACATTTTGGTTGATATCACACAGATAATATAAACCAAGTTAGTGAAAATAGACATTTTAATAATACCAAGTCTTTCAATTCCATCATTGTCCTGGAATTTTTAGGGAAATGACTTTATACATTTTTTCTTATATTTATTACTGAGAATGTTATTCTTGTCTGTATTTTAAGGTTAATATAAATGTAAATTTTTAAATTCAACTTTTTAAATATTTTCTAATATATACAAATGCATTGACTTTTGTAGATTAGATTTATATCTTGCTAACTGATAAATTCATTCTCAAAATAATTTTGTTGGTTCCATAGGATTTCATATTCAATAATTTTGTAACTTACAAATATAGACAGTTTTAATTCTTCCTCTTTAATTTGTAAAATTTTGGAGTTTTTTTGCTTGTCTTATTGTCTAGCATTTGGTTATTCAGTACAATATTTATTGGAAGTGGTGAGTACAGGCATTGTGCTTGTTTCCTTTCTTTGGGGGAAAAAAGCAATTGTTTTACTGTTAAATATGATGTCAGCTCTGAGTGTTTCACATATGTCCTTATTAAGTTACAGAATTCCCTTCTAATCCTAGTTTGCTGAGAGAGTTAATCATAAATGACAATTGCATTTTGTTAAATGCTTTCTCTTCACTTATGAAAATGATGATAACATTTTATCTTTTTTTCTAATTGATATGGAGAATTATATTGATTGATATTTATATGTTAAACTATTTTGCATTGTAGAGGATGTCTTACTTGGTTATAGCACATTATCCATTTTACATCTTGTTGGGTTTGATTTACTAATATTTTGCTAGGTATTTTTGCACATACATTCAAGGACTCTTTTTAAAAAAATATTTGGAATATCCTGTCTTATTTGGGTGTTATGTAGATTTAAAAAACAGATGCAAACTATGTCCTCATTCTATGATTTTGGAAGAGTTCATGTAAGTTTTGCATTAATTCTTCTTTGTATGTGTGGTACAATTTACAAGGAAACAATCTAGACCTAGAGTTCTCTTGATGGAAAGATTTTTACAAAGGAATATACTTTCCTTAGTAGATATAAGACTATATTATTTTCTACTTTATATTGTGTTAGTTTTGGGAACTTTTATTTTTCAGAGACTTTTTCTAGTTTGTTTAAGTTTTCAAATATGTTGGTATAAAATTGTTTATAATAATCTCCCAGTATCTTTCTCCCAATTTTTAAAGTGGTTCAAATATAAATATGAACTTTACTATCCTAACCATTTCTAAATGTACAGTTTAATGACATTAAGTAAACTCATATTATTGTGCTACCATCATGCCATCCATTTTCAGAACTTTTTTTCATGTTGCAAAACTAAAACTCTATACCTATTACTCAATAACTCCTCATTTCCCCTTCTCCCAGTTCCTGATAACAAAGACTACTTTTTGTGCCTGTGATTTTGAGAATTCTAAGTTCCACATATAAGTGGAATCATACAGAATTTGTCTTTTTTGGCTGTCTTTTTCCACTTAGTATAATGTCCTCAAAGTTCATCCATGTGGTCATGTATGTCAGAATTTGCTCTCCTTTTATTTTCTTCCCATTGCATATATATACCATATTTGCTTATCCATTCGTTGATGATGGACATGTGGGTTGCTTTCATGTTTTAGCTATTGTGAATAATGTTGCTATGAACATGGGTGTAAAATATCTCTTTGAGATTCTGCTCTCAATTCTTTTGAGTATATTTTAAGAAGTAGATTTGCTAGATGATTTGATAATTCTTTTTTTTATTTTGGGGGGGAACACCATACTGTGTTCACAGTGGCTATACCATTTTAAATTTTCACCAACATTGAACAAGTGTTCCAATTTCTTTTTGTCCTCCCTAACACATGTTATTCTGGTTGTGTGTTTTTGTTTCCCTTTGTTTTTGATAGCACTCATTCTGATGAGCATTAAGTAGTATCTCAATGTAGGTTTAATTTGCATTTCTCTAATACCAAGGGATGTTAATCATCTTTTCATATGCTTATTGATCATTTGAATATTTCTTTGGAGAAATGAATATTCAAGTCCTTTGCCCATTTTTGAATTGTTGCTGAATTTTAGGAATTTCCTATATATTTTAGATATTTATCCCTTAACAGATATAAGATTTATAAATATTTTCTCCGATTCTGTGGGTTGCCTTTTTACCCTGTTCAAAGTATTTGTTTTTGTTTTTGTTTTTTTAAATATTTTATTCATTTATTTGACAGAGAGAAACAGAGCTAGAGAGGGAACATGAGCAAGGGGAGTGAGAGAGGGAGAAGCAGGCTTCCCACAGAGCAGGAAGCCCCATGTGGTACTTGATCCAGGGACTCTGGGATCATGACCTGAGCCTAAGGCAGATGCTTAATGACTGAGCCACCCAGGCACTCTGAAAGTGTTTTTTGATAGAGTCTGTTGGAAGTGTTTTTTAAAAATTTTTCATGAAGTTCAATTTGTCAATTTTTTTCTTTTTGTTGCTTATGCCTTTGGCATCATATCCAAGAAGACATTAATAAATTCAATGTCATTCAGCTTTTGCCCTTTGTTTTCCTCTAAGAGTTTTATAGTTTTAGTTCTTACATTTAGGTCATGGCTCTATTTTGAGGGGTTTTTGGTATTTATTTCATAATGTATTGATATTATGATATTAACACCCATAGTTTGTTTGTTTATTAAAGATTTATTTATTTTGAGAGAGGATACACAGGGTTGGGAGAGGAGCACAGAGGGAAAGCCGAGAGAGCAGCTGACTCCCTGTTGAGTGGGGAGTCTGACACAGAGCTCAGTCTCAGGATCCTGAGATCATGATCTGAGCTAAAATCGAGAGTTAGACACTTAACTGACTGAAACACCGAGGCACCCTAACCATAATCTATTCAAAAAATTTTCAGAATTCAGAAAAATGTTAAAAAACATTAAAACAAAATGTTTTGTATATTTTGTATATAAAATATATAAACACATATTACATAAACCCTAAATTTCAAAAACATTAAGTTAAACATGTATTATCAGTCTAATTTGAATTACCAGTAAGAACAAAAAACAGGGCGCCTGGATGGCTCAGTGGGTTAAAGCCTCTGCCTTCAGCTCAGGTCATGATCTCAGGTGTCTTGGGATCAAGGCCTGCATTGGGCCTTCTGCTCAGTGGGGAGCCTGCTTCCTCCTCTCTCTCAGCCTATTTGTGATCTCTGTCTCTCTGTCAGATAAATAAATAAATCAATAAATCTTTCTGTAAAAAAAGAACAAAAAACAATAAAAATTAGCATGTAAAATAAACTAACCACTATATAATATGAAGAAAACCATTCCTAAAAATTAAAAATGAATTAATTAATAGATTTTTTTTGCAAGTGTGATCTTATAAACAATGTGTATCAATGCTATAATTTTTTAGAGCGGAGAAGGGGCAAAGGAAGAGGAGAGAGAAGTAATTTCAAGCAGACTCTCCACTAAGCAAAGAGTCTGACATGGGGACATGATCCATACTCTGAGATCATGACCTGCGCTGAAACCAAGAGGCAGTCATTTAACCAACTGAGCTACCCAAGCACCCCTCAATGCTATTATTTTTCATTGTGAATCTAGTTTGAGGGCAAATTTTTCTAACCACTAGAAGAACTTTTTCATATTTTATACTAGTCAGGAATAGAAAGAGGTAAATATAAACTAATTCAAATATCTTTCTCTGAATTTTTAATCCATAAATAATCTCATTTCTGTGTGATAGTATAAAGACATTATATGAATTATTTGAATACGACTAAGTTCTAATCATAATACCTATGTGTGTGTATTGGGGGAGGTATTTCCTCACCTGCCAATAAGCAATTTTCTGACACCATCTATGTGTCCTATAATTCAACTCATTTCTCATTATCTTTATGGAGATAGCATCAGGTTTAACAAATTAAGCGTTCATTCCTACAAGATTGCCCTCACTTCAGACGCCAATCACAGGTTTAGGTTGTCAGCTGGGCTTCTGACTGACCCAGGCTGGAAATCAGAGGTTCCAACAACATGCCTCCTCCTTGGGTTCAATTTTAGTTTGCTAGAATGGCTCTAGGACTAGAAACCAATTTATTTTCTAGGTAACTAATGTTATATAAGAACGTAACTCAGGAGCAGGCAGAAGCATAGGGCAAGGTATGTGGAAAGAGCTCCCATGCCCTCTGAGCATCACTGTCCCACATCTCCATGTGTTCAGCAATCCAGAAGCTCTCCAAACCCTGCCCTTTTGGATGTTAGCGGAGGCTTCATTATAGTTACAATTGATTTAGTCATTGGCCATTGACAATTGATTCAACGTCCAGTCCCTCTCACCCTCTTGGGAAGTTGGGGAGAGGTGTGGGGGGGTGAGAATAAGAAATTCCAACCTTCTAATCACATTGTTGGTTCTCCTGGCAATCAACTCCCAGTCTTTGGGTGCTTTCCAAAAGTCACCTTATTAACCTAGCAAAAGAAACTTTGCTTTCATCACTAAGAGCAATTCTAAGAGTTTTAGAAGCTCTGTGCTAGAAATGTGGATGAAGGGGCATCTGGGTGGCTCAGTCCTTAAGTGGCTATCTTCAGCTCAAGTCCTGATCCCAGGGTCCTGGGATTGAGCCTTACATTGAGCTTCCTGCTCAGTGGGGAGCCTGCTTTTTCCATTCCCCCTGCTTGTGTTCCCTCTCTTGCTGCTTCTCTCTCTGTGTTAAATAAATAAATAAAATCTTTAAAAAAAAGAAATGGGGATGAAAACCAAATATATATTTCTTATTATAAATTACAGTATCACAGGGGTGCCTGGGTGACTCAGTTGGTTAAGCGACTGCTTTCCGCTCATCTCATGATCCTGGAGACCCGGGATCGAGCACCACATCAGGCTCCCTGCTCAGCGGGAAGCCTGCTTCGCCCTCTCTCACTCCCCCTACTTGTGTTCCCTCTCTCGCTGTGTTTCTCTCTGTCAAATAAATAAATAAAATATTTAAAAATAAATAAATAAATTACAGTATCACAAATGTTTATTCTTTTCTTCCTCTAGTACTTTTGTACTTTCTTTTTCCCCTACTGTAAATCTATAGTTAATGTGAAATTAATTTTGATGTAAGTTAAAGGTTTAGTTTTTTTTCTTAGAAAGGTTAGCTGTAGTAAACACATGATTAATTTAATAATCTATCTTTAGCTTGCACCTGAAAAAAATTCCTTTACTATATAAATTCATATTATATATACTTGAATCTGTTTCTATACTTTGCTCAGTTCCTGTGTCAGTAGTATACTCTTATTTAATTTATAGTTTCATAATGTTCAAAAACAAAATTCAGCTGAATAAATTTTAAAGATCTCATTGGCTTTATTCAATAATTCATGAATCAGGCAGCATTCCCATCTAGCAGACAGAAAAGAGCTATGAGGAGCTGTACAAAAGGAAAGATAAATCAACTCCCTTTGGTTAGTCAGTGTTCTTAAAATTTATTTTTCAAAATAAAATGCCAAATACACTAAAAATGTTAAGGGAAGAAAATCATGTTACCACTTGGTTTTAACTGTCTCTCATTCCAGCCGTGGCTGTGATTACCACCATAGTGTGAGCTTCAACCACATCCTAACATCCGTAGCTGGACAGCACATTTTCTAGTGATTCTGAGCCTAACCCTTCTGACTAGAATTTGCCTATTGGTGTGCCAAGGCCAGCAGGCAAATAACTAAATACCCATGAGGCATACCTCTGACCAGAAAGATCTGGAAACTACTAGATACATTCTATTTTCCTTCTTGATAATATTGAAGATGGTTGCAATTCAATTTATGATATTTTAGGGTGATGATCCCACAGCAGGGAACAGTCAGTTATAGAGTCCCCTAATTAAGTAATGCATCCCTCCCTTATCTGCTTTCTCACTCCCCTTGGTCTCCACTGCTTTTCCCTTGTGTGGGACTCCCCAGTAAAGTAATGACACAAAGGCCACATGACTCAGGTTCCATATTATGAAGGATTCAAACTGTTAGCCTTTAGAAGTACTGTTAAATATTTTTCTAGGGTGTATTCTCCATTTTCCCATAGTATATAAATATGACTTCATATTATAATTAAAAGTTAGCAGTGAAAAATAATTATAAATTCATATTTTAAGTCATTCTTTTAGTAGAAAGGGGGAAAAAGAACTTGATTTCATGAATTATAGAGCTTGGCTATTACCATTTAAGTTTTAAAATTTTAATAACTATGACAGTGAAACAAATGTAATATGTAAAAATGTATGAATATACAGGTGACTGAGAGGCACAGAAAAATAAAGCTATTTTACAATCAAACAGCAGCAGTCTTATTCAAGGAACAGATCATGAAAAAATAAATTCTCTGCATTTCTTTTTCAGTTTTTGCTCTTTTATTAATAATTTTGTAAGGGTAATCTTGAATCAAAGTTTTAATATCATTTTTAAATAAGATAAACTGTAGAATATGGAAGACAAAGGAAAAATGACTACTGCAAACCAGAGACTAAATTTTTTTGTGATCAATTTGTACTATCTTACTGAACTTTTACTAAAGACCACTTAAGTTATCTATTAAAGAAAGTAGTTGAAAAATATCTATTGATAACAGGAAGTTTAGTATAATAAGGTAAATTTAAACATTTAAAACTTTTGTATATTGTTCTTAAGTTATGTTACATAAGTGATGTTATTAAAATCTTATTTATGTATAATGAAATTAATTTCTGTATGTCAAAAATCTCAATTTCAAAGCCTACTTTCTCTTTATAAGACAAAGAGTTGGTCATTAAGAATAATTCCTTTAATTTTGCTTTCTACTTTTTTTTATAATGTAAGGATTAGTGTTTGGAATAAAGATTATGGTTATGAACATAAGATTATGCTTATTTTCCATAAAATGAAACTTCACTATGTATTACAATCAGAATAACCTAAGTTTGTATGTATCAGAATATGCAGTTTCCTAAGGAAATTAAGCAAAGAGTTTATTTTATTTTTTAGAAGATTTTATCTATTTATTTGACAGAAAGAGAGACAGCAAGAGAGGGAACACAAGCAGAGGGACTGAAAGAGGGAGAAGCAGGCTTCCCGCTGAGCAAGAAGCCCGATGTGGAGCTTGATCCCAGGACCCTGGGATCATGACCCGAGCCGAAGGCAGCCGCCTAAGGACTGAGTCACTAGGTGCCGAGGCAGAGCGTATTTATTCAAAGCATTTGTGGCCAGACCACAAGCCTTTGTAGCCATTATTATCTTTGTTAGGGACAGCACTGTTTCATGTTTGTTCTAGCATGACTATCAATAAATTCCTCTTATATTCATAAATTATTCCAGTTTGTATGATAAACTATATGATCAAAGGAGATACTGGCCTCCATGGTGGGAAACAACTCAATGCATAAACAAGAAGCACATCTGGTAGTTATAAATGCTGTGCATTGGATGGATTAGCTACATTAGATTCATGTGTTTGGACCAGTACAGACTCCAAGGAAGAAATGACCATTAAGCTGTTAGCTGGAGTTAGTCATATGAAGATCAGGAGGAAGAATACAACAGAGAAGGAAAAGCTAGCTGAATTACTTTAAGGTAGAAGCGAGAAAATAGAAAGAAAACCAGAATGATGGCAGAGGGCAATGATGTGACGGTAGATGAGCTAAAATAATTCAGAGGTGAGCAGGAACCAGATCACCCAGCCCTTTGTAAGCCAGTGTAAAGACTGTTGATTTTATTCTGAATGTGATAAGGATCTATCGGAGAATTTTAAGTTGAGAAATTATGTGATCAAATTTATGTTTTAAGAGAACACTCTGCTTTGGGGGGCCTAAGTGGCTCAGTCATGAAGCTTCTGCCTTTGTCTCAGGACTCTGATCCCAGCGTCCTACAATGGAGCCCCACATCAGGCTCCCTACTTGGCGGGAGGCCTGCTTCTCCTTTTCCCACTCACCTTGCTTGTGTTCCCTCTCTCGCTGGGTCTCTCTCTGCCAAACAAATAAATAACATCTTACAAAAGAAAGAAAGAAAACACTCTGATTAGCGGAGATTGGATTATGGGGCAAGAGAGAGCACTTGGAAGTCAAAGACCATGATGATTTGGGCTAAGATGCATGCAGTGGCTTGGAAAGTAGATGAGTTTCAGAAGTCTTGATACTTGACACAAACTTGCTGATTGGTAGTGGGAAGAATTGTGACAGAGAGCTGGCTCATAGAGTTTTGGCTTGAGGAATTTGATGCAAAGAAAGAAGATTTATTTAAAGCTTGAAAAAGAAAGAAAGAGAAAAGAATATCTTTGAAATGCTGAAAATGAAAACTATATCAAATCAGTGTCCATTGATAGAGTTTCATTGGACACAACCACACTGATTTGGTTATGTATTATCTATGAATCTTCAACCTACAATGGCAAAGAGTAGTTGAAATAGAAACCACATAGCTCACAGAGCCTAACATATTTACATAACTGGCCCTTTACAGAAAAGTTTCATGATTCCTGATAGAGACAACAGTTTGGGACAGTGTGAAGAGAGGAAAGAGCTGATTTTGGAAAGGATTTGGGAGAATTTTTTTTCTAATGAAAGATACTTGAACATTTTAAAATGTTAGAAAAAAAGTCAATGGACAGGAACAGAAAGGAAGTAGTTAAAAATAGATAATTTGGGTGCCTGGGTAGCTCAGTGGGTTAAGCCTTTGCCTTTGGCTCAAGTCGTGATCTCAGGGTCCTGGGATCAAGGCCCACATCAGGCTCTCTGCTCAGCAGGGAGCCTGCTTCCTCCTCTCTCTCTGCCTGCCTCTCTGCCTATTTGTGATCTCTCTCTCTGTCAAATAAATAAATAAAATCTTAAAAAAAAATAGATAATTTTTTGGGAGGTGTAAAGGCCCCAGAATAGTGGTACATCTGTCCTTTGGGTCCCCGTGGGAGACAAGCTAATGAATGTGCTTGCAATGTGTGGAGATTTGATGGCAGAAAGAAACTTCTTATTTGATACATATTGGATGTGAATGTGGGGGGAATGTATGTCCACTTTAATTTTTTTTACACCTTTTGCAATAAATAATCTGAAAATGTACTAATAAAGTCATAATCTTATTCAAAGAAAAAAATTCTATGATCATATGGAATATTCAGAGTTGGAAAGTTAAGGTAGATTCCAAAATTTCTAATTTATTCTAGCATAGATATTTTAGAAACAATATTTATAAGCCTGATCTTTTTCATTGAGTTTTTCTATTAGTAACACAACACTGGCAAATATTTTAGGTGGTGTTTAAAAATTTATAATGATAAAAATGTTTTACATGTTTTTTCAGTTCACTGATTTAGTTCCTGCTGTATTTCTTATGCAACACTCATCACTGAAAACTTTACATCAAATTGTTTTACAATAAATAATTTTTGTGTAAAGAAATACTGTATTTTTGGTTTCTAACTCACTTCTCACTCATTTTACAACATATTTTAGTGAAAAAAATTTATTAAAAGGAATTTCTAAAAATGGCATCTTGTTGAACATCTGGTAATGGAATGTAATAAAATTTTATATACCTTTTAGAAATTGTTTTAGGGGTTAATAAAAAAACCTAACTAACTCAACATCTGCTACTTGAAATTGTAACATTGAAAATCATTAGTAATTTTCTGTAAATAATAACAGTAAAGTGTTAACCATTTAATAATTGTTTTTAATTTAATAATTGATAGGGTACTTATTAATCTTATATTTGGATAGTTACCTTGTATTCCATCAGGCAGTTTTCTGAGCACAGATATGCAGAAATATGCATACTTAGTTCTTTTTTTGTTTGTTTGTTTCCTTAGCTAAAGCCTTGAAAATGAATGTGATCAATTTAGTTGTTTTTTTTTTTTAAGGAAGTAATTATTTTATTTTATTTTATTTTATTTTATTTTATTTTATTTTATATTTTATTATCATGGTAAATGTACCCTTTAATCCCCATCCCCAAGTTCCCTCATCTTCCCACCCAACTTCTGTCTGGTAACCATGAGGTTGTTCTCCATAGTTACGAATCTGTTTCTTGCTTTGTCTCTCTTTCTCTTTTTCCCTTTGCTCATTTGTTTCATTTCTTAAATTCCATATATGTGTGAAATCATAAAGTATTTGTGCTTCTCTGAACTGACTTATTTCACTTAGCATTATATCCTGTAGATAGATCCTATTGTTGCAAATGGCAAGATTTCATTCTTTTTTATGGCTGGAAAATATTACACACACACACACACACACACACACACACACACACACACACCATATCTTTATCCATTCATCTATGGATAGATACTTGAATTGCTTCCATAGTTAGGCTATTATAAAAAATGCTTCAATAAACATCGGGGTGCATGTATCCCTTTGAATCAGTGTTTTTGTATTTGGGAGTAAATATTTAGTAGCATGATTACTGGATCATAAGGTAGTTCTATTTTTAACTTTTTAAGGCAGTTCTATACTAGTTTCCATAGTGGTTGCACCAGTTTGCATTCTCACCTACTGTGCACAAGCATTTTTTGTTGTTGTTTGTTTTTTTTCTCCACATCCTTGCAAACACCTGTTGTTTCTTTTTTTTGCTGATTGTAGTCATTGTGACAGGTCTGAAGTGATATCTCATTGTAGTTTAGATTTGGATTTTTCTGATGATGAGTTATATTGAGCATCTTTTCATGTGTCTGATGGCCATCTATGTCTTCTTTGGAGAAAAGTTTACTCATCTCTTCTGCCCATTTTTTAGCTGATTTTTTTTAGAGGGGGATATTGAGTAGTATTAGTTCTCTATATATTTTGAATACTAACCTTTTATCAGATGTGTCATTTACAGATATCTTCTCCCATTCGGTAGGTTGCTTTTTAGTTTTGTTGATTCTTTTCTTTGCTGTGTGAAGCTTTTTGTTTTGATCTCATTCCAATAGCTTATTTTTGCTTTTATTTCCATTGCCTCAAAAAACATATCTAGATTTGCTATGGTGGATGTCAGAGAGATTATTCTGTATTCTCTTCAATGATTTTTGGTTTCAGTTCTCACATTTAGGTCTTAAGGCTATTCTGGGTTTATTTTTGTGTATGATTTAAGGAAGTGATCCATTTTCAGTTTTTAGCATGTGGCCATCCAGTTTTCCCAATACCATTTGCTAAAGAGACTTTTTCCCATTATATATTCATTCCTCCTCTGTTGAAGATTAATTGACCATACAATTATGGGTTTATTTCTGCATTTTCTGTTCTATTCCATTGAACTAGGTATCTATTTTTATGCCAGTACCATATTGTTTTAATTATTGTTGCTTTGTAATTTTTTCCCCCATAACCCAGCAACCCTATCCTTCCCTTGCAACCCTCCAGCAACCCTCAGTTTGTTTCCTGAGATCAAGAGTATCTTATGGTTTATCTCCCTCCCCAGTCCCAACTTGTTTCATATTTCTTCCCTCCATGCTTTGTAATTTAACTTGAAATCTGGAATTGTGATACCTCCAGTTTTGTTTTTCTTCTTCAACATTGCTTTGACTCGTTGACATCTTTGTGGTTCCATACAAATTTTTGGATTGTTTGTTCTAGTTCTATTAGAAATGCCGTTGATATTTTGATAGGGATGGTATTAAACGTGTAGATTGCTTTGGCTAGTATAGACATTTTAACAATATTTTTCTTCCAACCCATGAGCAAGGAGTGTCTTTCCATTCCTTGTATTGTCTTAAATTTCTTTTATTGATGTTTTATAATTTTCAGAGTACAGGTCTTACACCTCTTTGGTTAAGTTTATTCCTAGATATTTTATTGCTTTTGGTGCAATTATAAATGGGATTGCTTTCTTAATTTCACTTTCTGCTTCTTCATTGTTAGTGTATAAGAATGCAACAGATTTCTGTACATTGATTTTATATCCTGTGACTTTATGGAATTCATTTATCAGTTCTAGTAGTTTTCTGGTGGAGTGTTTAGGTTTTTTAACTGTTTCTTGAACAGGTATGTTTTCATCGCTATTCAATCTCATCTGATTCAGTTATTTTAAAGATGACTAACATAGGAGTTATCATAAAATGCCAGCCGATATATGCAGGTTTATGATAAAAATAGTTTCTTGGGTATTGTTTTATTTTGTTTTTTACTTTTGAGAGAACAAAAGTTTCCAAAATAAAGGAATGTGCTGAAAAGTGTAATAATCAGATTTATAAGGAATAATTTTTGTCATAAGCTTTCAGAAGAAACAGAGATGGAGTTATGAACAATGAAAATGTAATATTAATGTCTTTGTTACATGAACTAGAATTAGCTTTTTACTCTATTTTACATAGTAAATTGTGTTAGTTTGATTTCAATGGGGAGCAGAAGCTAAAACAGAATTAGACTTGCAAAAGATATACTTAGGGGGGAAATCTGTGTAGGATGAAATGAGAGGGAGCAGAACCTATAGGGTGAGAATTCAGACCATGATTCAGGTCTGGTACCAGGGGAAGAGGAGACAAAAGGAGGATTAAGAAGAGTACTGAGTTTTCTGTATGAGTTTTCTCAGGCTCCCATAATACCGTACCACAGGGAGAGTGGCTTAAACAATAGAAAGTTCTTAACAGTCCCAGGAGGCTAGAAATCTAAGACCATGATGTCAGCAGAATTAGTCTCTTCTTCTTTTTTTAAAGATTTTATTTGACGTAGAGAGAGAGAGAGCATAAGCAAGGAGAGCCACAGGCAGAGGAAGAAGCAGGCTCCCAGCTGAGCAGGGAGCCCAACGTGCGACTCCATTCCAGGACCCTGAGATCATGACTTGAGCTGAAAACAGTCACTATCTACCAGGGGTCTCAAAGTTGGGTTTCTTCTAGGACTTCTTTCTTTTGCTTGTAGATGGAAGTAATTTTTTATTTTTAATTTTTTTTAAAAATTTTTTTTTAGGTGGAAAGGAAAGTGGGAGAAGGGCAGAGAGACAGACAGAGAGAGAGAAACTGAAACAAGTTCCACACTCAGCATGAAGCTTGATGTGAGGCTTAATCTCATGACCCTGAGATCATGACCTGAGCCAAAATCAAGATTCAGATACTTAACTGACCGAGCCACCAAGGCACGTGATGGCAGTCTTTTTCTTGTGTTTTCACATCTGTGTCCTAACTTCCTCTTCATAAGGACTCCAGTGATATTGCATTAGGATTCCACATGAACTAACTTTACCTTAATTATCTCTTTCAAGGCCATATCCCCAAATATGGTCACAACTTGAATTCCTGAAGGTTAGGACTTCAACATATGAATACTGGGATGGGGGGGTGCCCTGGGTGGCTCCGTGGTTAAACCTCTGCCTTCAGTTCAGGTCATGATCCCAGAGTCCCGGGATCCAGCCCTGCATCGAGCCCTGCATTGAACCTTGCTTTGGGCTGCCTGCTTGTCAGGAAGCCTGCTTCTCCCTCCCACTCAAGCTGCTTTGTGTTCCCTCTCTAGCTGTGTATCTCTCTGTCAAATAAATAAAATCTTTTAACAACAACAACGAAAAGAATACTGGGGTGCTCAATTTAGTCCATAGCAAATTCCTAGCAAAGTTCAGCCAGAACAATGAGGATCCAAAGTAGTTGAGCAGTTCCCTGTTTGACAAGAATGGTTCGCCATTAATACCCCTATGCTGCTCAGTCATTGCGTGGGAGTCAGTCTCTGGAGAGTGTGGATCAACACAAACAATGTTGAATCCTCAGAGGTAGTAGTTGAGGTCATCAGTGAATTGTTTTCCCTATAGCAGGAGATCTAAGCATTTTTTTTTTTTTTTTTAGTATTTTATTTATTTGACAGAGAGAAACACAGTGAGAAAGGGAACACAAGCAGGGGGAGTGAGAGAGGGAGAAGCAGGCTTCCTGACGAGCAGGGAGCCTGATGTGGGGCTCCATCCCAGGTCTCCGGAATCATGACCTGAGCCGAAGGCAGTCGCTTAACCAACTGAGCCACCCAGGCGCCCCTAAGCATTGTGTTTTTATAGCTAACATAAAAACAAATCTAGTAGTTACTTCTAAGCATCAGTGAAAAAACTGCAAAAAAAAAAAAAGGGCTTTGGATCACCAACATTTTACTTTATTCAAATGGAGAGTAGTAACAGCGAAATTTATATTAAAGTTATAAACATCCCAAACTCTCCAAATATTATGCAGTCTGAAATATAACTTAGAGTGGTATTGAAACATCCATAGATTCCATATATGCCTTTGGAACAGAACAATGATTTGCATATTGACATAAGGACCTTACTCATCTGGAGAATGCATCAGGGAATGCTGGCAGCTACCAGAACCTGGAACAAAGAAGGGACTGTCCTCTACAGCCCCCAGGGGGAGTGAGGTCCCTGCTTACGCCTTGATTAGGGCCCAGTACTACTGATTCCACACTTCTGGCCTACAGAATGTGAGAGAATAAATTTCTGCTGTTTTAAGTCACCAAGTTTATGGTAATTTGTAACTGCAGCTACAGGAAACTAATACAAAATGTAGAAAGCAAAATTTATTTTGAGCAAGCATTAGTTTTAGTGCTGATCCTAAATGTAAATTTTAGCAAAAGTATGGTAAACTGCTTTGCAAAATGAAAATTTCCATCAAAATCGTATACCATTGACAACATAAATTTTCAGAAACTTTTATTTATGAGTCAGAATATAACTAATAAACAGAGTACATTGAGGTATTTAACAAAATTTGTTTACTGAACATATTTTAGGTAAGTGGTAAATTTTTTCATCTGAAGTGTTTTGTTGATCTGAGTTTTTTCTTAAATCTGTCAAGCACAGTGAAACTAAATGAACTATCTGGTAAAAGAATAAACCTTTTAAAAATATTTATTTTCTTTTGCTAAAATATCTAGTGGTCCTAGTTTATTTTATTCTGGACTCTTTTGAAACTACTAACTGACAGGGAAATAAATAAATGTATAACATGAATCTAAATTCCAGCAAAGCAGTCAGTTATTGTTTAAAGCATTTATCCTTTATAAGGATAACAAATAATATCTTTAAATAAGATAAATACTAAAAAAAAAAAAAAAAAAAAAAAAAAAAAAAAAAAAAAAAAAAAAAAAAAAAACAACAAAAAACTTGACCGTTTACCCAAAGAACTGATAACATTTAAAGGGAGATTTGTGAAAGTTCAGAAAAGTCAGATGCTCATAGCAACCACAGAAACAAACAGAATAGCTAACTGCCTGTTTTTCAACGATCTTCTTAGTGGTATTCTTGATCCTGGTAATAAGGATGTGCCTAAAATTACGCAGTTTCAGAACTGACCTGTTGGTTACTCCCACTAGATCTAGTAATAGTACAATATCCCATTTATTTTTCTGGGCCATGGGAATACAGTACTAAACAAACAAACAAAAAGGGAGGTGGACAGACAAAAATAAACAAAGAAGTTAATTACCAATAGTGGTAAGTGCTATGCAGAAAAATTGGGCAGGTTAAGGTGGATATGACACGTCTTAGGATAGTTGCTATTTTATAAGATTGAACTTCTCGCTACTATAGGAACTTCTCACTACTATAGCTAATTTGAGGAGGTAAACCAAACAGAAATCTGGGAGGATATTCTAAGTGGAGGGACTATTAAGCATTCAGAGGGTGAAGCCAGGTCATACATATTCTTGTAGGCCATTGTTATGGCATTGACTTTTTTTTTTAAGACTTATTTACATATTTTAGAGAGAAAGAATGTGTGTGTGAGTGGAGGGAGGGGCAGAGGTACAGAGGGCAGGGGCTCGATCCCAACCCTTGAGATCATGACCTGAACTGAAATCAAGGATCTGAAGCTCAAATGACTGAGCCACCCAGGCACTCCAGACTTTGGCTTTTACTATGAGTGTATGGAAAGCCATGGTATAGATGTGGGTATGTGAATAATCTTCAGTGGCCAGAAGGTGATCAGAGGGCTCTCGTGTTATGGATTTTATTTTTTCTGTGACGTTTTGTAACTGAGAACTTGTTCTAAGACAACTGTGAAGCAAGGTCATCCTCTGGGGATAAAATTTAGGTAGACATAAGAAGGAATTGAGAAAGGAGGTGACATACTAGTTTTACAAAGTAGAATAGAGAAAATACAAATATTAATTGATGATGAACTCTGTGGTGATGAATTTAAGGGGAACTCGTCAGAAGAGTTCTATGCATGTGTATTTATGCATGTATGTAACCTCCAGTTAGAGTGTATTTGTAACAGTTGTGATAGTTTCTTATTCACAAATAGAAATGACATTGTAGAATAATAAGATGTTTTAATTCTATTTCATATTGGGAGTGTTGGAGCCATAATCAGTTTTTACCATCAGTTGGTAAAGTGGTACATTTTACTTTTATTTTGTGAAAAATCAACTAATTCTGACAGGTATTGGGGATGTCAGAAACCAGAGTGAGGTTTTGCTAGGTAACTAAAACTGAGAGCGTTTGGGATTTGTGAAAGAACTAAGGTGTTAGTAAGAGATGATGGTAATGATTGATAATGGAATATAAACTAGATAAGAAAAAAGAAGAAAAAAAAAACTATGATAAAAGGCAAATGTTGTAGGGCTAATAGATTGGAAATGTAATTGAGATCAAACTATGGCTTGAATGAGTACCCCAGTAGGTAAACTGTTTAGGCAGAGGATGTTAACGAGAGTGAGCCATTTAAAGTCAGGTTTTTAGAAGAGTACAGCTGTGGGTGATGGAAAGGAGTGAGAACCTCAAATGGAGTGGAGAAAGAAAGTAGACGTGAGAAGATTAAGGTTATGAGTGATCATGATATTGAATGGATATGTCAAGTGGATCCTGAATTTGCCAAAATGGTATTAAGAATCAGAGAGGGAAAGGTAAATGCCAAAATCATCAGTACGTGAGAAAACTACCCAGAAAAGAAACAATATGAGAGTTAGTAGGTAGGAAAATTTATTGACATAAATTCAAATATGGGGTTTGAGAAGAGGCGTGTTTTTGGGAAATGGCATTGAAGGATACCGGATGTTGAGATACATGGGATTGAAAAAATAGTTTCCATCACAGTACTACAGGAATACCAATATAATGAAGTGAATGTCCCAAGTTTTAACTAGGGCAATAAATAAAGGAAACATTCAATGAACATTTTAGAATATGGCATAGGATGATTTTCCTTTGTCATCATCAATAGATTATTTAGTGAACTTTACACACAAAAAAAGTCCTGATTCAAAGTAAATTTAAAAATAAGAATTTATTTGGGGCACCTGGGTGTCTCAGATGGTTAAGCATCTGCATTTGGCTTAGGTCAGGGTCTCAGGGTCCTGGGATCCAGCCTCAGGTGAGGCTCCCTCCTTGGTGGGGAGTCTGCTTCTCCATCTCTCTCTGCCTCTCTTCCCTACTTGTGCTCTCTCTCTACTCAAATAAATAAATAAAATCATTAAAAAAGAATTTATTTAAATATACATGTAATAAAGTAAAAATGTAGAATTATCAATACTTGTAATGTGATAGTTTCTTATTCATGATAGAGATGATATGGTAGTTTAATAACATACTCCAGTTTTGTTTGATAGTGTGGAGTTGTAGATGTATATGTCCCTGCCACTGATTTGTTTCTTTTCTTACATTCCTTACACTTTACTTCTATTTTGTGAAAACTGAGCTAGCCCTGACAGTTTATTGAGTAAACCAGAAAATTCTTTGAGATTCTCATGGATAATTCTGATGATACACCCAGAATCTAGAGACTTCTCAATGAATGCTTGAGGCAACATTTGATCTGGGGATGGTATATCATAATAAAAATGTCAATGTGTGTTTCAGTTTAAGAGATAGAAACAGATTCATTACTCAGTTGTTAATATCATTTGGCTCTGGAAAAATATCTAGGAAGTAAAGAAAATCAAGACAATGTTTAGTTATATCTTTAATTGGCCGTTTCATGATTTCTGATATTTGCTTAACTAAATTAAATTTTATGAAAGTCCTCAACTTAAAAAAATAGTTTTAAAAAGTGCTTATGAGACTGTTCTGACTTTAAAATAATAAGATAGTCTATTCAACATACTGAGGTATGCTTCTTTATCAAGCTGAGCTGAAATCATGGATGGGGTGTTTTCTAGAAATAGGTGTCATGAAGACAGGCTTCAACTCAAAACATGTGTGAACATCTTCCTCTCTGAGAACAAGCGTGGGCTCGCTGGATCCCTGAAACAATATTTTGCAATTAGACCCAGTAGCTATGACTTAATGATGTTCACACTTCTCACAGTTATTTTCACCAATGAAATCAATATTTTCTGTTTTCTGTGAATAAAGCAGCTCTGGATTGACATTCAGGCACAATCTACTTTAGTTGAGAAGCAACGTCCCTTCGTGTGGCTCACACAAATGCTCTTATTACATCCCTCAGGAATAACTAATGATTAAGTGAAGTAAAAGAAAATTAAAATGTTCCTTTTTATTGTGATTTTTCAGGAATTAGAGAAGAAAAGGTGATCAAGTACTTTTGTTTCATATTTGTACCACAAATACGTAAAGAATTAATTCATACTCTTTTTTTAAAAACAGATTTTATTTATTTATTTGTCAGAGAGATATTGCCCACAATCAGGGAGAGCTGCAGGCAGAGGGAGAAGTAGACTCCCTGCTGAACAAGGAACCTGATGCCGGACTCTCCCAATTTAGAGTCACGATTTGAGCCCAAGGTAAACACTTAAGTGATGGAGAACACAGGCGTCCCTCATACTCTTCATATCATCAGTTTTCTTTAAAATGTAATGCAAAAGTATCTGCTATAGCACTTACTCTGTAGTTATTGCCCTCTTCAACTTTAATCATTGTTTTTCCTTAACAACCAATAATGCTGTTTAAGAAACTGATTTTGTAATGTACTGTACTTTTAATGAAAGGGACTTGGTCTTCGTGACACTATTTGACGGTTTCATAATAGGCAAGGCAAAGTGAGCACTTCAGGTGAATTTATGGCTCCCTCAATAAAAAAAAAATTCTCAGATAAGTCATGATCATACTGATGGTTCACTAGAGTATTACAGTTTGAAAATCGATCGTTTTCATTCTGGAGTCAGGCAGACCTAAGTATAAGTTCCAGCCCTAAATGTTCATGGGCTAATTAGCTGGTTCCTTTAAGTCTCAGGTTTTTTTTTTTTTTTCTCTGCAAAATGATTATAATAGTCGTTCTTAACTTGTACGGTTTTTTGCAAAGTTTAAGTATAGAAGCCAATTTATCCAGAAGTGGTGAGGATAAATTCATTCAATAAACATTTGTGGCAAACAATATTTAGGGCATATAAGATATTTAGCATAGAGCTTTGTACATCAAAAAGCTCATGAAATACTATTAGTTTTTAGCTAACCTCATGAGACAGATGAATAAAACTAGAATCAAATTTATCATATTCAAAGGCACTATACATGTCATATGCATCATAAAACTCACATTGACATGGCCAGTACCTTCCTTCTGGGTATTAAACTTGGAACCCCAAATAATAAACACAAAATTGATTGATAAACAAATTAGAGCAAGGAGAGTTAATTAGATGAATCTAATTATAATCTAAATAATCTAAATATTTTTCATCACATCCAAGTAGCCTGAGGCACCATCCACACATTAGAATGGTCATGTGACTGGAACTTCAATTTCCTTGTCTAAGGCTTTCTCTCCCCTAAATAGCATTTAAATGTGCACTGCATTAGTTGTTTCACTTTTTTATGCTTCCAAAACTCTCAGTGTTTCATGATAAGCACAGTTATTTTTTTAATATATATTACTGCATTCTACCCATAGTTAAATCTAGCACCTTTAGGATTAGATAGCTTGAGTGCTAGTACCTTCCAAGCTACTTCTTAAATTCTGAAATACGGGAAAGTTCTCCATTCCTTGGTTTCCTCTTCAATAATCGAGTATAGTAATTGGACTTATTTATATTGGTAAATATGTTTTCTTAAATAATAAAATGCGTGTAAAGCGGCTAACATGTAGTGTCTGATAAAGATGAGTGCTATTGATGAGGCATAAAGTTTAATAGATTCCTGCTAGTTCTGACTCATTCTGCTTCTTTCTGTTACTTTTGCTCATTCCTACAGATAAAATTTATATGTTGCATTTATACTTCAGCAGCTGGGGCAATTATATATCCAAATTAGGGAGATAGCATAGTTTAGCCTCTAAGTACTAAGGTACTTTTCATTAAACTGTCACTTAACCCCAACCAGTGGTTAAGATTATAAGTAGCAATTTATTTTATAATGTGTTTTATGTATTTTCTGTCTCTTCACGTTAGAATGTTAGTTCACATGGTGAGAATCTTTGTTTTATTTGCTGGTGCTTCCAAGTGCACATGAAGCACTCAATAGATATTTGTTGAATAAATGAATGAGGAAAGTGGCAAGAAATCAGTTCCACGGGGCGGGGTGCACATTAAAATTTTATCAACCCTGTACTTAAAGAGTAAATATTATTATTTTAAAAAATGCACAAAGATGCATTTCTTTTGGGGTTGGCACTGATTTGATGCAGTAATAATGAAGACCTGTTCCATCTTCTACCATATCTATTATTTTACTTACGGTGAAACTAGAAACTTAGAACACTTTGCTTTGTTGCATCTTTGTTTGTAGAAAAAGAATATTAATCCTAGATCTGCTGTAAAATAATCATCTTATTTTATGAAAAATCATATTATTTAAATCTAGATCAATCTTTTAGTTTGCAGAAATCCTGGGTGTTATGATTAACAGGTAAAAGAAAATGTGTGAAAGTTAATTCCCTACTTGAGTTTTAAAATAATCACATTGAAAGTACATGTGATAAAATATCAGTCATAGAAGGAAGCAGTCATTTCTGATTTATTAATTCAAAAGGACAAGAGTAAAAATAGATATAGTTATTTTACCTAAAAAATTATAAATGATAGCTAAAAGAGATTTATTTTAAGAGAGCACTATCATTTTCATTTTTTTGGTTTATATTGATTGAAATATAATGACAGTAGGAGAAAAATAGTGTCCTGGAATGGGTAATAATAACATCATTACAGTTTTATTCCTGGTATGGGCTTAGCAATAATAGAGCAGGGAATTTATAAAAGCTAGTTAGAAAACACCGGGAGAAATTTCTGGGAAAAATAATGAAAATAGTTAAGGATGGCAGTGGATTTAGTATGATAACTATGTCTTTCAGAACTTTGTTCCCAACATTACCTCTCACCACATCTTTCAAAGGCCTGCTGATACAGTTACACTGAACTACTTGCTGTTTCCTAAGCATGCTTTGTCTTTTTGAGCCATTATTCCTCTGAAATATTCTCTCTTTTGTCTGAAATTTAACTGAAATCCTCCAATATCAAAGTCAATTATGAGTTCACTCGTGGAGATGATTAAGAGAACCTGGGCAGAATATGTCGCTCACTTCAGTTCCATGCTTTGTGATGAGGTTCCAGGCTCTGTGCCCAGGGCTGCAGCTGGAAGACAGCAATGACAGGCTTTGCTCATTGGAGGGGGGGACTCTGGGAAACAATGGCCCTTATAGTCTGTAGGCATTTCCTTCCAAATAACTTCGCTTACGACTTCCTCAGTCTTCTTTGGGCCATCATTACCCAGTCTGCAGTGGTACTCTCATTTTCATTGTTCTTAAATTTAATGTAGGCAGATAACCAATCCAAGATGTCATTTCTTGAGAATATATGGTCTGGAACCAGTTCTGGTATAAAATCTCTGTCAGGGGGCACCTGGGTGGCTCAGTGGGTTAAAGCCTCTGCCTTTGGCTCAGGTCGTGATCCCAGGGTCCTGGGATCGAGGCCTCCGTCGGGTCCTGGGCACGGCCAGGGCACCTGTTTCCTCCTTTCTCTCTGCCTGCCTCACTGCCTACTTGTGATCTCTCTCTCTGTCAAATAAATAAATAAAACCTTAAAAAAAAATTTCTGGCAGGGCACAGTAGAGGAAACAGAAACATTTCTAAATCTATCCAAAAAAAAAAGAAAAAAAGAAATTTAGTATAGGGATTTGGGCACTTAGGAACTCATTGGAAAGAATGGAGGAATGGACACTAGGCTGGGGCTTCTGAAACGTGTCCTCGAAAAGTGCAGAACTGATCTTCTAGGGAGCTAGTAATTCTGCCAAGATCAGGGAAGTAAGGAATGGTTTCACACACACTTTTCTGTGGCTATGACCCAGAGATCAGGAATCTGGGATGAGGAAGCCTCTGCAATCCTGCTCCAACTACATCTCAGTCCCATGGAGCTGATACCTGGACACAGGAATGAAAAGTCTGGCTTCTGCCTCTGCCAAATTATCTTTTAACACTTGCAAAGAAGGACTGGACACTGCTACATAGCAGCTCCTTTCCTGCCGGGAGGAAGTGGTCAAAGAGGCATAAAAATAAATATCACAAAAGTGCAATACAAAGTTTGGTAGAATCTAATACGAATCCCAAAAGGTACCTGAAAGTTTGCAAGACAGGAAGATACGCTGGAAAGGATGGGAACGGATCATAGTCACCACAGAGATTTTACACTTCCGCTGGCATTCTTGAAGCTGGACGCGTGCCAATGTCAGGTAACAATCACCGGATTGAAACACGTTTCATGTAACCACGTGGCGCCAATGTTAAAATCACAGATCCCTGGGTTTGTCGCACAACCTTACCACACCTTAGCCGCACGTGACCGTGAGAAGAGAGGATTAACAAACCACTCTGCAGAGGATCCAGAAAGGTGGTGGTGTCACAAGTAAGCAGGGAGGCACTGGTCCCATGGTGGGTAGTGCGACAAGAATTGATGTCGATTGCACTCAGGTCGCCTGGACGCACGAAGAGCTCTGGCAGCATCAGTCTGGACCAGGATCTCTACAGGTACAGTGTGGGAGGTGGATCGGCCTTGGGGATTCCACCAGATAGCTACTTCTTTTAAGGGGTCTGCTTAGCAGTGTGTAGGGTTACACCCGAGACAGCCTTTGCCCTGTCAGCTTAGTCCATTCAGTCTCACCAAAGTCGCCACGGACTTTACAAACAGGTTTTACTTACCTGCTGGTCACACAACTCTGGTCGAAGTCCTGCATCACACTTTGACAAAAAACTAATACTGGAGTTGACATTAGCCACTATGAGTCCTTTTGGTCCCAGTCTAACTCACTTATTGTCTGTGAGTGGAACTGCATGCAAAGTTTCATACCGTGACAAATGTAACCAGACATATCACCAAAGGTGGTATGGGGATCACCACAGTGTGTTGTAAAAAGGCAAAAGAAGGCCTTTTAGTTTGTCAGTGTTTTTCTCCTTCCTCCCTCCCTCCCTTCCTTCCTTCCTTCCTCTTCTTTCTTTTCTTTTTTTTTCTTTTCTTTTCTTTTCTTTTCTTTCCTTTCCTTTTCTTTTCTTTTCTTTTCTTTTCTTTTCTTTTCTTTTCTCCTTCTCTTTTCTCTTCTTTCTTTCCTTTTCTTTTCTTTCTCTTCTCTCTTTCTTTTTTTCTTCTTTTTTTATCTTTTTTTTTTTAAAGACATTTATTTTTAGAGAGAGAGAAGGGGGAGGGTCAGTGGGAGAGGGAGAGAAAGAATCTCAAGCAGACTCCTGGGCTGGGCAGGGAGCCCAATCCGGGGCTTGATCTCACTATCCTGAGATCATGACCAGAGCCGAAATAAAGAATCTGAGGCTTAACTGTCTAAGCCACCCAGGAACCCCTGACAAATTTTCTTAGAAGAAAAAAAACTAACTAAATCATGAAGGAAGAATAAAAAATAAAGTGACTTAGGCTAAGTATGGAAAGGCCATCTCGAAAAGAAGAAATGGGAAAGATGTAGTTTCTAAATTCATCACCAGAAAACCACTAATAGATAGTTGAGATGGAGCTGGAGAGAAACTTACCCAAGTTTGGAAAGTCTTTTGTGTCCTGCTAAGGAGGAAGAGCTGTAGTCTGTACATAACGGAGAATCACCAAAGGTCTTTGTATCTAGAGTAACTAAATGAGATTTGCATTATACAGATCATTATGGCAGTAACATAAAAAAGAGAATAAATAGTTGGTGGGAGGAGACTAGTGACAGAAAGAAGCAATTATTACATTACAGCAGCTTTCCAGGTGAGAGATGATGAGGTTTAAACTAGAGCATTTGTATATACTCTGACACTTAACACATTGGATTTCAATTATGTGTGTCTTTTTCCTCTCCAACAGTTTATAAAATTCTCATTGAATGGGGAAAGTCTTATGACATGTTTTGTTTTCAGGATTTAGCATACTGATTGGCCCATGATAATCTCACTAATTAACCAGATAGACTTCAATTTAAGATTCCTTAAAGAAAGTATCTGCCAATATCATATTAAATATGGAATTAAGACTGCAACATTTTCAAGTCAAACAATACAATTTTTCCTTTTTTCAACAAAATTCTGGGTGAAGAATGGAAAATGGAAATTAGTAAATTGCACAGAATTGTTACAGTTCTGCTTTAAAATGGGATGGTAATGAAAATAATTATTAGAGTAACATATTAGCTCCATTTATTAATATTTTTCTCCTAAGACTTCAAAATCTTTTGTAGGCCTACTATATCTTGAGATCTGAATAGTTCTATCTTGATTCATGCTTTGCCTGGGGGCAAGTAATTGAATCTCTGCTCTTTATTACCAAACCTGAAATTTAAGATATTATTTTCCTTCTTTTTTATCATAGGCAAACACTACAAGTTAATGAACTATTCACTATAATTATAGCTTGAATTTCCTCAACTGAAATAGAAACCTATACATCTACAAAATATTCTTGTTACACTGTAGTAGCAATAAGTGTTTTTAGCTGGTCTATTGAAAGTGACCATTGTAATTGGTTCATGTTGAAAAGAATGATCTGCTCATTTCTAAAAGGTAGTTATTACCTATCTTCATACCTAAGAAAATAAAATGAACAGGACATGGGTTGTGAAAGTTTTAAGACCCAACTGTGGAAACTGACAGGCTATGAATGAAGATAAATGGTTGGAAGGTAACAGGTAACACTCCCAGAAGAAAAGTAAAGTGGAAGAACAGTCACGTTCTTTAGAGTCTTCTCCTTTATCTTTTTCTATAACAATTTGTAAACTCAGTTAAAATATTTTTCCCATAAAGTATTTTTATATGTCAACTCAAAATAATTTTATTCTATTTATAGGAACATCTTTGGTTATACTTATTTTGCAACTATGGATTTATTCTATTAATATTTGAGCTTTGTTATTTCTTCATTAAGATGAAAGTTATTGGAGAATAAATGGTTTGTTGTTGTTGTTTTGTCCTCTCACATCCATACTTAATATAGTAATATACAAGTGGTAATTCTTAGGTAGCATCAATTTTTAGATAACATCACAAAAAGCATATCTAGAAAGCAGATGCATTTTGATTTAGTTATCTTTTCCTTCCTCCCTTCTCAGACACTGGGCTTTGGGCACTAATCATCTGTCATCCCTTGTCTGAGACTTACCCACACTAGAAACAGCATGGGGTATTTATTATTAAGTGTGCTGTAAAGAGAAGCACTTTGAATCCTCTGTCCCTCAATTAATATAGGCTTTATGTAATAAGCAAGTCATTAACATTTCTTGAGATTCGATATCCTTGCCTGTGAGGGATAACACTTGCTTTATGATTTTTGAAAGAAGAAGTAATAATAATTACATTATTTCTTATTACTTATATCTACTATGGTTGGTGTGATTGCCTCTGTGGTAAAATTTTACACATATTATTTAAATTGCACAAGTAGATGAAATTGGCATCTTTTTACAAATGTATTATAAATTAGAAAACTGACACTTATAGGTTAGTTACATTGTCTCTACTTATAGGTCTAGTAAGCATTAAACATAGACTTATAGTACAGATTAGTTTATTCCAAAACTCGTGCTTGTAACCACCATGTTGTACATAATTAAAAGTCTACTAAATGTTGCTAAAATATCAAAATGTGAGCTTTCTGTAAACATTGACCTAAATCCCTAAGAAGTCTTTAGCTTGCTGTACATAAAATACATGCACTGATTTTCTCTTTTATTTCTTCTCTACTCCAATTAAAAATTGTTGGCTCTATTTCCTGTTCTATATTTAGAACTAATTTCTCCACATCTTCTAAGGTCACAACTGGCTAAGCTTATAAATTAATTTATAATTAGAAAAAAAGTAAGAGGGGTGCCTGGGTGGCTCAGTCGGTTAAGTGGCTGCCTTCAGCTCATATCATGATCCAGGGTCCTGGGATTGAGCCCCACATTGGGCTCCCTGCTCAGCAGAGAGCCTGCTTCTCCCTCTCCCTCTGCCTGCCTTTCTGCCTACTTGTACTCTCTCTCACTATCTCTCTGTCAAATAAATAAAATAAAATATTTAAAAATTAAAAAAAAATAAATGAAATAGATCTTTCATCACCATGTAGCACATTTTTAAGCATGGTTCTAATAAGAAAGCACCCCCACTTTTGTTAGTGGGGTTATTGTTAGAAATTTCAGGGAGTATGGAAAAGAAAATAGCATTGTCTCATGCTGATGAAGCAGATATTGTAAAAAAAAAAAATGGACCCTTCACATAAATACTGGAGAAATTAGATATTGACAGCTACTACAACAGATATTTGGTGAATGAAGCTCGACATACAGAACCTTATCACTGAGGAACTCATAGTCAAGGGAACAAGGAGAGAAAGAAGAAGAGAGACATTTATAGAAATTCAAGGGATGAATAGCATCAGGTTGCCATAAGAGCACAACAGAGAGAGAAATTATCAGGGAAAGCTTTTGTTGAAGGGTGACATTTGAGTTAAATTTTGCTTCATAAATAGGGTTTTGTCAAGGACATTATAGCCCAGTAGCTATTAACAACCTGGCAGAAGCATTCAAACTATCAGAAAAAAAATCTGTACATTACTATGCTAAGAAATCTAGCTTTTAAGTGCAAAAACAAAACAAAACAAAACAAAACAAAAAACCTCACAAGCAATGCAAAAACAGATTAGGGAGAAACCAAGAATTAAAGCAGAGGAAGTTCATGGAGAAACAGATTTAGAAAAAAAATCAGAGGTTAGAGGAGCTGGGTCATGGAGTCACTAGAGCAGTAAGCATGAGGTGTCTCCTTGACAAATGGCTTGGGTCACCAGAGCCACAGCTGAGTTAGTGAAATTACTGCTGAACCCCTACAATTGCTGTTGAACCCAAAATAAGCAATAGCTATTGCTTTGATTCTTCATGAGAATGTTTGTCTCGATATACTTCCTTTGTTTCTTACATTTTCATCTTTGCTAAGAAACCATATCACTGGAAATCACCTTTCTCCTTATGGCCTGAGAGACAAATTAAAAGAGACTTCTCGGTATTCTCCACTTTTAAATATTTTGAGCTGCTTTAAGTTCTAATGCTGCCTGTCCTAGAACTGGAAACTAATATTCATCCTAATGCTGGCCCTCAAATAGAGGAGATATGATACTTTCATTTATTAATTAAATATTTATTGAGGAATTAATTATATTCTAGGAGCTTTGCCCTGGGGAGAATATAATCCATGTCTAATAGGGGGGAATCAAATTGTTATAATTACTAATATAATCCATTATGTGCCATAATAGATAATGAATTTAGGGCTAAGATATCAGCAATAAATGACCCTTATTTAGTGAATCAGGAGAACATTAATAGAAGCCATAACATTTATGCTTGATTTAAAGTAAATACATAGTAAATAAGGAGTAAGAGAGACTTTTGGGCAGAGGGATGTCCAGAATTATGATGTTGTGGAAGAGACATATTATTTTTGGAAAATGAGAGAAAACCAGATAATGTGTGTAGTTCATGTAAAGAACTAATAACACTAACAAAAAAAATAGAGGTTTCAACTTATTTTAGTTTGACTGGACAATACAGGTATGCTACCAAAAAGGCTTCACATTTTAGGGGCACTTGCATGGCTCAGGTCATGATCTCGGGGTCCTGAGATCAAACCCCACATCCAGCTCTAAGCTCAATGGGAAGTCTGCTTGAAGATTCTCTCCTTCACCCTATACCCTTCTCCCCACTCACATGCAAGAACTCTTCTCTCTTTCTCTAATAAATAAATAAATAAATTAATTAATTAATTAATTAAAAATAAATAAATAAACTTAAAAAAAAAACCCTGACACTTAAAGTCATTTCTGCAAAAGCTACTTTAACTGTGAAGTGTTTCAAATTACTTATGACTCAGTAGCTGACTATGCATTTAGCAAAAATGTGTCAAATTTTTTTCTGTAATTAAAATCAAATGAATTGGTTCACATTAGTAGATATGATGTTTTCATGTTTACATTAAACATGTTTATTTTTAACATTATGTCTTATAACCTATCATAGGCTTAATTAATTTTGATTTCAAATAATACATTAAGGGTTTTAATTTAACATTTCAAATGATACAGAAAAAGCATATTGCTAAATATAACCTTTTATGCCTTGAGGTTTTGGATAGATATTCCAAAAAGAAGTGGGGGTTAACTACTTTTATATACCAAAGGTAGGTCCCAGATGATCTATTAAGACCTATAAAGACCTATTTAAGACCTATAGCCCTAGGGGCCCCTGGGTGTCTCAGTTGGTTAAGCAACTGCCTTCGGCTCAGGTCATGATCCCGGAGTCCCAGGATCGAGTCCCACATCGGGCTCCCTGCTCGGCGGGAAGCCTGTTCCTCCCTCTCTCACTCCCCCTGCTTGTGTTCCCTCTCTCGCTGTGTTTCTCTCTGTCAAATAAATAAATAAAAATCTTAAAAAAAAAAAAAAGACCTATAGCCCTGCACATACCTCCAGGTTATGCAAAGGGAAAAATCTGGAAGAAAGATTGGTGGTAAGAATTTCTTTAGAGAGTTTACTTGGAATGCTATGAGTTTAGGGGTGTGTATCCACTTTCCCCAACCTCAACTTAGCCTTCATCTCAAAGCAAATATGGCAAGAGGGGTTTGAAGAGAATGGCTTAAAATATATAAAATCTATCAATTCTGAGTGGAAGTTAGACTTTAGAGAAGCCTAAAGACCAGAACCAGTTGGAACTGCCCCTGCTAGGAGAACAGGAGGGAAGGAATGAGTTTCTAGAATTTGGCAGAAAGAATGTTATGTTTTCTCATGGATCAAAATGAATAATGGAGAAGTGCTTCAGTGTTTGGGCATGGATCATCTGGAATAAACCCTATCTATAATTTTCGATCTTCCAGAGCAAAGGTTGGTGCTAGAAGGAGGAACATAGAGGTTTCATAGGCAATCAGTTGGATAATGGTGACAGAGAATGATGCCAGGGAAAATTTTGATAAGTTCCTCTGAAGAATGCAAGAAGTGCTTGAGAATAAGAGCATTAGCAATTCAGAATTAATACAAATCCAGTAAGCCCCAGAAAATGAGAGCTTGGTTGGGCTTGCCTTACTAGCTTGCCAAAATTATTATAAATCTGAAATAATTAAGGAAGTTTCAAATAGAATGGGGTAGAACTCAGAAAACCACAAACCACAAGCAATAATGACTTTCACTACAAAAACAAAAACTTCTTAGGGAGCCTGGGTGGCTCAGAGGGTTAAGCCTCTGCCTTCAGCTCAGGTCATGATCTCAGAGTCCTGGGATCAAGTCCCACATTGGGCTCTCTGCCCAGCGGGGAGCCTGTTTCCTCCTCTTTCTCTGCCTGCCTCTCTGCCTCTATTTGTGATCTCTCTCTGTCAAATAAATAAATAAAATATTTTTTAAAAAAACTTCTATTCATCAAAAGAGGTGGTAAAGAAAATTAAAAGGTAAGGAAGAAATAAATCACAGACTGGAAAAATATTTATAACACATATCACTGACAGAAATTCCACAATATACAATGCTTCCCACACATTAATGAGAAGAAGAAAATCCATGAGGAAAAGGGTGGAATATTTCTACAAACGCTTGAATAAGAAGGGAATTCCAAATGGCCTATAAAGATGTACAAATGATACTCATCTTCATTGATCATCAGGAAAACACACATTGATAATGAGGAAAGTCCACAGTGAAACAACGTAAGCTGCAATTATACACTCCCTACATCTACAAAAGTTAGAAGGAAAGTCTAACGATATTGTTATCAAGGATACGGCAAAATCAGAATTCTCATACCATGATGGGAATTAGTGTGTTACAACAATTTTGGAAAACTAGTTTGGCATTGTTTAGTAAAGTTGAATGTAAATATACCACATGGTTCAGCCATTCCTTTCTTGGGTAGGGAAACTCTTACACCCTGTGCCAGAAAGCAGGCATAAGAACTTCATAGCTCCTTTGTTTATAATTGTTCCAAACTAGGAACAATCATTAGCTGACCAATAGAATGAAATATACTGTACTATATTCTTTTTTTTTTTAATATTTTATTTATTTGACAGAGAGAAACACAGCCAGAGAGGGAGCACAAGCAGGGGGAGTGAGAGAGGGAGAAGCAGGCTTCCTGCCGAGCAGGGAGCTCGATGTGGGACTCAATCCCTGGTCTCCGGGATCATGACCTGAACCGAAGGCAGTCGCCCAACCAACTGAACCACCCAGGCGTCCCACTGTACTATATTCTTAATATGACACAGAATATAACAATAAAAATGAACAAACAACAACTATTCAACAAAACATGCCTAAATCTCATAAAAATAATGCAGAGAAAAATAAGCAGAAAATAGTATTTATGTTGTGATGTTTATATCTGAGTTAGAAATTGTCGTATTTATAAAAAGTTTAAAACTGCGCAAAGCTATATTGTTTGGGACACATTCATAGGCATTAACATACTTTTTAAAAAAAAAGAAATCAAGAAAATATCACAGGAGACAAGATAGTGGTTAACTATGTGGGTAGGGAGAATGGTGTAATCTAGGAGTTAAGAGAAGGTATATCTGACACTGTTTTGTTTTGTTTTGTTTTTTAACTTGGGTAGTGATTACATGAGTATTCCCTTTAAAATCATATTTAAACTTCACATATATTTTATGTACTTTTCTGAATAAAGTGAATATCTTTGTTAATTAATTAATTGATTAATTTGATTTTTAAATTTAAATTCTAGTTAGTCAACACAGTGCAATATTGGTTTCAGGACTATTATTCAGTGATTTATCACTTACATACAACACTGTGTGCTCATCATAACGAGTACACTCCTTAATATCCATCACCCATCTAGCCTATCTCCCCAACCACATCCCTTCATCAACCTTGTTTGTTCTCTACCTTTAAGAGCCTCTTATGGTTTGTTTCCATTTCTCATTTTCCTCCCACCCATATGTTTTGTTTCTTAAATTCCACATATGAGTGAAATCATATGGTATTTATCATTCTCTTACTGACTTACTTTGTTCAACATAATACACTCTAGCTCCATTTACATCATTATGAAGGACAAGATTTCATTCCTCTTGATAGATAAGTAATATTCCATTATTTATATATACCACATCTTCTTTATCCATTCATCAATTGATGGACATTTGGGCTCTTTCCATTTTGGCTGTTAATATTGTTATAAACATTGGGATGCATGTTTCCCTTTGAGTCTGATTTTTTGTATCTGTAAGTAAAAATTAAATTTTTTTTTAAAAACTAGCATGCTTAGTGTTGCTGAGTTGATAAACAAAACATATTTCCTTTTATTTCTGTTTAATAGCTATACTTCATTTCCCAGTCTTGTTTACAGTTAAGGATGGATGGGAAACAGAATTCTAGCCAGTAGACTGTGAGTAGAAGTGATGTACAGGTCTCTGTGGCTTGGAGCATAAGTATTTCCTATATATAGTCCTCCATGCTTTTTCTTGTTCAGCTAATATAATGGAAACTCCTAGCAAGTCTTTCAAAGATACCATTTGATGCTGGCAGAGCTACTAGCATCCTGCATTGTTCTGTATAATTGTATGTAAGCAAGAAATATGGGTCTATTGTTTGAACCTTTAAGCATTTTAGCTTACTCTAAGTAATACATGTAATTTCTCAAAATTCTCAAAAAATCAGAAGAAAAAATATAGAGATTACATGTTTGCATAAAATTCTCTCTTCACACTTAATTTTTGCAGGCACCAAGGTAATTATTTTAATTCCTAATAAACAGATACCTTTACAAAACTTATTTCTAATCCAGGATAATATATCTATAATTCAGGTAAAGAAGCAGCAGTGACACAGATTAGTGCAACAGGGAGAAGCTTGATCATTTGTGATTTGAACAGTATTTACGTTTCTTACTATGTTCTGACATGATTAAGGATTTAAGTTGCTTTTGCCATGATCCATCATAGTCTCAGAGGGGACTTGTCAGAGGATCTATGGAATTATTTATATTTAATAAGAAAACACCAACTTACTCTACCTGAGTAAGCCTCGATGGCTTGTATTTTTCAAGAAACTTGTCCTTCTTATCTAAATTGTCTAATTTATTGTCATAAAGTTGTTCATACCATTCCTTTATTATTCAATTAATATCTATAGCACACATCTGTAGTGATAACTTCTCATTCTTGATATTGGTTATTTGCATCACCACATGTTACTTCTAATTAGTAGAGCTAGAGTTTTGTTAATTGTATTGATCTTCTGAACAAACCAGATTTTGATTTCACTGGTTTTCTCTAGTACGTTTGTATTTTTTGAATTGATTATTGCTCTTATTTTTATTGTTTATGACATTTTGATTACTTTGAATTTCATTTCCTCTTCTTTACATCAAGGTTACTGATCTTTTTTAGTATATGTATTTAATGCTATTATTTTCTCTTTCTATAATAATTTAGCTACATATTTCAATTTTTGGTATGTTGTGCTTCATTTTCATTCAGATCGTATTTTTAAATTTCTCTTTTTCAGTAATTTTTAGATTCATGGCTATATACAATTTTTTCTTTTTGTTTCCAAATATTTAGGAATTTCCCAGATCTCTTTTTTCTTATTGTTTATGATATAATTCCATTGTTGTCAGAAAACATACTGTATATGGCTTGAATCATTTTCAATTTATGGAGGTTTGTTTTATGGCCCAGGATATGGTCTGTCTTGGCAAATGTTTTATTGTTAGGTGATATGCTCTACAACTGTCTATTAAATCAAGCTGTTTGATAGTATAGACCAATTCCTTTATACTCTTAATGAATTTCTACTTGTCCTATTAATTATTGAGAGAAGGATACTGAAATATCCACTATAATTGTGGGGCTTCAGTTCTATCAGTTTTTGCTTCATATGTTTTGAAGCTCTGTTATTAGGCACATAAACATCTAGGATTATTATGTTCATTTTTCATGATTATGAAAATGACTTTCCTAATATATGATAATAGCCTTCTTCTGAAACCTCATTTTTTTCCTGATATTAATTTAGCCACTAAAGGTTTTTGTGTTTGTTTGTGTGTGTGTGATTAGTGTTAGCATGTCATATCATTTTCTCAACTTACTGAAATATTTACATTGATAGTGAGTTTTCTTCTGTAGGTAGCACATAGTTGAGTCTTGCTTTCTGTAAATCTAATCTCATAATCTTTTCATTTCACTTGTGTTTAGATAATGCATATGTAATGTGAATACTGATAGAGTTATATCTATATCTACAATCCTGTTTTTTGTTTTTTTATTTGTCCCATCTGTTCTTTTCTGATTTCCTCATTTTCTCTTTTTTGAAAAATTTTTTAAGATTTTATTTATTTGACAGAGAGAAACACAGCTAGAGAGGGAACACAAGAAGGGGGAGTGAGAGAGGGAGAAGCAGGCTTCCCGCCGAGCAGGGAGCCCCATGCAGGGATTGATCTTGGGACTCCGGGACCATAACCTGAGCTAAGGCAGACGCTTAATGACTAAGTTACCCAAGCATCCCTAAAATTATGTTTTTAATGATTCTGTTTTATCTCCTTTGGTGACATTTTAGTTAAAATACTTTGTTTTATTGATTTAGTAGTTGCTTTAGTATTTGTAGGATGCAACTTCCATTTATCACAATCTACCTTCAAGTGATACTACATGATTTCTTATATAATCAAGTATACAGTGATATATTTCTCTTTCCTCCATCCTGGCTATTATGCTATTTTTGTCACACATTTTATTTTACTTCATATAGGTAATAAATTCCACAATTCATTTTTTATTATTTTCTTTAAACAGTCAATTACCTTTAAAAAATCAGTTAATATCATTTTTTGTTTATTGATATCATTACTATTTCTAGTATCCCTCACATTTTATGCAGATCCAGATTTCTTTATTATATCATTTTCCTTCTGCCTAAAATAATGATTTTAATCTATGTTTACATTTTAGTACAGGTCTGTTGATGATGAAGTCTGACAGTGTTTCCATGCTGAAAAAATTATTTCTTTTGCCTATGTTAAAAGATATTTCATTGGGTATAGAACTGATAAGTCGTTTGCTTTTTTTCCTTTGAGTACTTTAAAGATCTTGCTCTTTGTCTTCTGGATTGCATTGTTCTGACAAAAAAAAAAATTCTTCTGACATGCCTATCTTTATTCCTCTATATGGAATGCATCTTTCTTCCCTTCCCCCAGCTGTTTTCAAGATTTTTTTTCTTTATCATTGGTTTGAGGCAACTGGATTGATATCCTTTGCTGTGGAGTTTTTAAATGTTTGTTTTTCCCTTCTTCTGCTTGGGGTTTATTTAACTCATTGGCTCTGTAGGTTTTCGTCATCTTTGGACATTTGGGGTCCATTATTTCTTTAAACTTTGTTTTGTTACCCTCTCCCTCTGCTATATATATATATTGCATTACTCTAAGTACATGTACGTGTCCTCTCAAGCATCCAGGGACTAGCTTGACTAAAGAAGAGGGCCTAGGTATTGTTCCTTGGAGCCAAGGGGTCTTGATGTCAAGATGTCTAGAGATGCTGGTCTAGAATACACACATGATAGCTTTGTGCGGTCATTCCCACCTACTTCCTTCCTTAGATGGTATCTCTTCTAAAGAAATCATTAATTCCTTGTCTCTGACAACAAGACAGACAATGTGAATTCTGGAGCATATGTAAAGTAGGGGTGGTGCAAGTCCTGGTAAGAATAAAAGCAGGAAAAGGAGAAAAAAGCAGATTATTATGGAGTCCTTCATTTTCCCCTCTCATTACCTTCTATTTCATCTTTTAAAAATGTTCTCCTTTGAAAGTGAATCCGTAGCTTTTTACAAACTTTTTTTTTTTTTTTTTAAGATTTATTTATTTAGGAGCACCTGAGTGGCACAGTCATTTAAGCACCCAATTGTTGGTTTCAGTGTAGGTTGTGATCTGCACTCAAGGCCAAGTCTGCTTAAGATTCTCTCTCTCCTCTCCCTCTGCCCTTCCCACTTGTGCTCACTCTTTCTCTAAAATATATAATAAACAAGTAAATATATATATAGTAAATAAACATATCTATAATAAAAATTTAGGACATTTCCCTTTCTCCTTCTTACACTTTCAGTTCATAAACTAGACAAGAATGACTTCAAGTCAAGCCAGAACTTTTTTTTCTTTTTCTCTAAGACTTATAACTAAAGAATCTGGGTCTACTGCCAATTTCTCCCTCTAATTTTAGTTGACTTATACCATTAAGGTTAAATTCTTACCTAAACATATCTAACATAGTAGTCAGTTGTTTTCCACTTTAATGGAATTATCTTAAAACTTATCCAGTGTATTTTGGATCACCTGAAAATGATGATTTGTAAATTAAAAACATATATAGACATTTGGACCAAACATGTAGATATTTTACTAGCCCAGATCAAAATCATGTACATTCATCTTTAAAACAGATTCACAAAAATTATTAACATTTTTTTCTGTATTTTGGTGTATTTATTCATGACAGTTTTATATCTCAATTACATACTTTTAATTTTCCACTTGGAAGACGCCTGTTCTGAATAAAAATTTATTTTCAAGACACTGTCCTCTGAATACTATATTGAAAAAATCCAATTAACTCACACAAATTACAGTGCTCTAAGGGCATTCTTCTTTTTAGAGGAGACTATAAAAACAAAAATTAATACTCACAAATGAAAACATAGTTGCACAGAATTCATTTTTTTATGTTGATTTACCTTCCCTTATCAGCCCAAATTCTCACAGTACAGTCTTATTTCCGTATTTCTAAAATAAGCCACTAATATTAAAATATTTCTTAGGTCTCTTTATCCTTCCTAGGCCCAAAGCCTGACAGTTATCAGAGAATATTTCTAGAGGAAAAAAAAATCAAACCTGTACCCCTCCAAGCTTTACTGTCCTTACTGTGTAAATAGATAATTCACTTCTAGTATGTTCTGGTTAGTGACGATGGTTTTGTATATGGTTGTTTCTAGTTATATCTTGAGCTAGTTTTTTTCCATGCAAATTTGAAATTATTGTGTTTTTTTTTCTTGTTTGGCACAAAAATCTACATATTTGGATTAGGGCAAGCTTATTATTTAATTTAAATCTTAAATGTACTTATTATTTATCTACTTAATCTATTAGTTTTTTGAGGGAGTTATGTTAAAATCTTCCACTATGTTTATAGTTTCATCAGTTTGTTCTTTCATTTTTAAGTTTTTGGTGTATTTCAAAGTGATGGTTTTAGCTACTTAAAGACCGATGACTAGCCTGCCTTAGGGATTGTTTCTTTGTGGGATTTGTTCCTCCCTTTCTGTTCATGCTTGTGGCCTTCAATTCTATTTTGTTTCTGGCATTAACATTGTTTGGCTACTTTTACTTACGATTTCTGTGAATTAGCACTGTGCAGGGAGAAAATTGTACATGCTCTGTCTGTCATCTCTATCCAAAAGCTTTAGTAAGTTTTATTTATAATTGTCTCAGACTTTTTTTTTAAAGATTTTATTTACTTATTTGACAGAGAGAAACACAGCTAGAGAGGGAACACAAGCAGGGGGAGTGAGAGAGGGAGAAGCAGGCCTTCCACTGAGCAGGGAGCCTGATGCGGGGCTCAATCCCTGACTCTGGGATCATGACATGAGCCGAAGGCAGTCACGTAAGCAACTGAGCCACCCAGGCGCCCCAGTTCTCTCTGACTTTTAATGTGGGTAGTTACAAAGAAGATCTTTTGTTTGATGATTTTATTCTGAAAAGAAACACACAAAGTGAGAGAGCTGAAAGAAAGCTGAACTGGAAGAGAGGAAGGTGGGATTCCCCACATTGCACATGGGGAAATCATGAACAAGGAAAATGTTCACAGGTGGTGTAGGCAGGGGAGAGAGTCATAGGGAGAATGATTACATATCTTTAAAAATATTTCAGAATATTTGAATATTTGGCATTGATACAATTTTTTCTTTCATCTTTCACAAAACCCTCTCTCCTCAGTTATATCTATACTTTTAATCAGTCTTTTTAAATGCCATCTGTACATGTGTATAGGTGTATCATTTACTTTTAATAATAAGCTGAGATTGATCTCCAGGTGAAAACAGAGCCTGACCATTAGTGACCTACTCTTATTTGAGCTACACAAATATCTGGGTGTTACAAAAATGTCACAGTGTTTGATTTTTCATGTTTATTTTTAAAAAATACATATCTATTGGAAAAATAGATTTGAAATCTCAGGTCAAAATTAAAGAAAATGTGGTTTTCATTGTCTGTCACCTAATTCTTACTAAAGCTTTCATTGAAACTTTCACTTTATAGAATCTACTGGATGTAGACTCTTTGGGATCTAAGATAAAACCAAGTATATTGATAGATAAATGGTGTATTGATTCTTTTATATATAACAGTATTAGCTTGAATTTTAAATTGTAGGCCAAATGATATAAAGTGCAGAGAGCATATTTACAAAGTATATAGTGGATTCATGTTTTCCCCTTGAACGTTAAAATCATCCAGACAGAGAAAGAACAAAAACTATTTGACCCATTTTAAGGTGAGATTATTGAGTGCACCTGTTAAACATTTTACCAAAAGTTGCCTATTTGCTACATAGTGAAGCAAAACCTCAAACTATTTTCTTTTCTAACACTCAGAATTCTTTCTTTAGCACATAACTGCTTCCTTGATTGATTTAGCATAAAAGTGCAAGTTGAAATTTTCTAATATTCAGAAAAACAAAAAGCACATTCCATGAGGATTATATGGGAAATGAGAAAATTATACATTAATACAGATAATGTGTTTTTGAAGATTAAAGCTGTTTTTTATTCTTTTGTCTCTAACCTCTATGACTTTACTTGGACTCAACTCTGGTCAAAAAATAGAGTTATTTTCATGGTCATGAAATAATATTTGCTTTCATCTTCCTATGGCTCTTTGTATGTTACTTGCAAGAGAGTGCTCAAAAAGCAATGTATATTAAATTATCAGACATAATATTCTACAAATAACCTATGAAAATTATAATGACTCTTCCTAATTAGCTAATCATTGAGCTGTAATTACTTCAAGATAAATTAGACTACGAGTATGAAAGAAAAGTCATGAAGTGCTTATGTCATAGTTTCTTAGGTTTATTTGTTTTCTTTGTTACTTAAATTTTTTTTTCAGTGTTCCAAGATTCATTCCCCATTCCCCACACCCAGTGCTCCACGCAATAGGTGCCCCTAGTACCCACCACCAGGCTCTCTCATCCCTCTACCCCCCTCTCTCCAGGTCCCTCAGTTTGTTTCTGTGTCCAAAGTCTCTGTTGTTTCATTTCCCTCCCTAGATTACCCTAGTTCCCACTTACTTTCCTTCTCCCACTGTCCTCCAGGTTACCCCTCATGCACCACAAGTAAGTGAAACCATGTGATACTTGACTTTCTCTACTTGGCTTATTTCACTCAGCATAATCTCTTCCAGTCCAGTCCATGTTGCTACAAAAGTTGGATATTCATCCTTTCTGATGGAGGCATAGTATTCCATTGTATATATGTATCACATCTTCTTTATCCATTCGTCTGTTGATGGGCACCTTGGCTCTTTCCACAGTTTGGTGATTGTGGCCATTGCTGCGATGGACATTGGGGTACATATGGCCCTTCTTTTCACTTCACTACACTCAGCTAAGAAGGACAGACTAGGTTTAATTTGACCCTGCTCTGTTTGCAAAAAGAAAGAAAATCAGAATTTTCAAAAGCTAACCCTGAGACATGTAGTGGAAGATTTTATTTTGAAACAGCTTTCTTTATGTTGAAGTATTGTTTATCACTCAGTTTTGATCCATCTTGTTTTAATCACGTTATATTTCATGCACAAGATTTTCATGATTACTTTTAATGTATTTAAAAAAAAAAGGCAGAGAAGGTCACTTAGGTGGTTCAGTTGGTTAAGTGTCCTACTCCACTTCAGCTCAGGTCATGATATCCAGGTTTCTGGATCAAGCCCTGCATGGTGCTGTGTCAGGCTCTACCCTAGGCGGGAATCTGCCTGAGATTCTCTCCCTCCCTTTCCTCTGTCCCTGGGTTGCCCACTTCCCCATGCTCTCTCCCTCTAAAATAAATGAAATAAATCTTAAAAAAAAGGGGGGGGGAATGGAGTTCTGAAATCTAATTGTGGTTTTGGATGAGATCAACCAAAACATATTATCACATTATATTTAAATGATTGACAGCTTGTTATTTGGAATTTATGTCACAAATGGTATTGTATGCAATTATATAAATTGGTCTAATGAAAATCAAAAAGTGACATCAGGTACTTATATTATTAAAAATGTTCTTGCTGTATTCCCTTCATTTGCATGCATAATTAGGAGATTTAGGTGACACTCTATTGTGACATCTGCCAGCTAATATAAAAGCTAATATAAAATGAGTAAGTTTAAACACATGAAAATGGATATGCCTTTCAATGCCTTAAAATTAATTTGGAAGAGTTTAACTATAGTAGGCGACAGTAATATTATAATTTAGGGATTTTGGACTAGAGACAAGGGCTTATTTATATAGATTCTCCTTGATTGTATTCTCTGTCTACATATGATTCTTGGCAATTTTAATTTGGATTTCTGTCTTGCTTAAGATTTAACTCTCAAGTAATTATGCTTTATAACACATTTGGGTCCTTAAGTTTGAATGGGTTCAGCATGATAGACTCATCTCACCAATGTATTAGAACCCTTCCATCCTGGCATCAAGTGAAAAAAACTTTAAATGATGATGAAGTTAGAATTTTAATAGACTGTAATTAATCTTCTGTAGCTTTTTTCTAAATGTGAATCTAATGTATCTGCTTTCTATCCTAATTATACTATTGGTTACAGTGTAATTTGTCATGCAAAACAGCTTTTACATTACATTAAAGTCAAAGTAGTACAGTTGGTAGAAGTTTACCAGTTTTGAATACTAACACATAATACATAAGAAGTTCTGCTGAAGCCTTTGATTCTTGAAAAATCTAAAGATGCCCCTTTGAATTCAGCAAAGATTCATACACTCTTATCTTTTTACAATCTCAGATATTCCTGTGTCCACGGATAAAAAGGGGTCAGAATACAAGACCAAATGAGAATGGCATCATTCTCTTGGGCTTCGTTTTTCAATGTATTTGAAGGACATACTCTGTTTTGTCTGCTAAGTCAAATTTAAAAAGCCAGCCTTCCAGAAAGATACGTTGGTTACATTCTCACACCCTGAATCCACCTTGTCTGTTGCAAGGAGACAGACATCTCATCTAACACTGGAATTCTTCTATAATATTCTTCAACTTAACCTACCACAGTCACTATCTCTATCTTGACATAGCTGGAGTTAGCCCCCCTCTGGAGAGGCTACTTAAGGCCATTCAAATCCTCAGTATCACCCTTAAAGGCTGAATTTATTTGTTCAAAAATATTTACTGTCTGTCTGTAATATGCATGGCTCTTACTGGGAGCTGAATGAACTAGGGAGCATGTATTTAGTAAGCTGACCTGGTAAAGCTCACCAAAGATAGATATAAAAATGCTTAACAAAACGAATGTAGTATTATAAATTTTCATAAATGTTATTAACAAAGAAATAGGAGAGGCTAAAGGAAACTAGGAAAGCTTTCCCTAGAAGATATGTTTATACTACAATGAAATGTTGAGAAAAGTTAGCCAGCAATACAAAATAAGGACTATTCCAGGGAGCAGGAATAACATGAAGTCCTTTTGACATCTGATATCTCTACAGCTGTTGGGATGATCTCTCCTCCACTGGGCTTGTCTTTTGTTTTAAATGTGCAGCAATGTCATGCTTTTACTATGTGATCGGGTTGACCAGACAGCTGCTTCATTGTTTCTGTCTATATAGGATTCTAGGGGTTGAGCAGCTTATAGAGAGGCTGTCTGCAATATTTGACATTTAACACAAATCAAGAGGTGATTTTATTAAATTCCTTACATATTTTTTAAAGATTTTATTTATTTATTTGACAGAGAGATAGATCACAGTTAGGCAGAGAGGCAGGCAGAGAAGAGGAGGAAACAGGCTCCCTCCTGAGCAGACAGCCCGATGAGGGCCTCCATCCTAGGACCCTGAGATCATGACCTGAGCCGAAGGCAGAGGCTTTAACCCATTGAGCCACCCAGGCACCCAAATTCCTTATATTTTAAGGTCAATATCACATTTTTTGCACTCTTGTGCTCTGATGTGTTCTAGCATACTGACTTTTATTGGGAATACATCCTGAGGTTTGGGATAGACAAAATAACACAGAACACATTTATTTTTATTATTTGAATGAAAACAAAGCAGTGATATAAAGGAATCAAATTGGTCATTAACAACTCAACTTGAAAGAGCAAGCTTGAAAAAGAATTGGTGCTCAGAAGACTCTGATTGTGCAACAGTAATGCATGCTAGAAAAGAGTGTACGAATGAAGCCAGAGGCTTGTTCTAGAGGTTAGAGAAAAATCAAGGTAAAATGAATTTACTCTGTTTCTTCTTGCTGAATTAAATTATAATGCTTTAAAATAATTCATACATGCTGACCTAATAGTAAATATAATATAAATGTACTTTATTTTTTAAGTATTTATTTATTTAAAGGAGAAAGAGAGAGAAGAGAAGAGAAGAGAAGAGAAGAGAAGAGAAGAGAAGAGAAGAGAAGAGAAGAGAAGAGAAGAGAAGAGAAGAAGAGAAGAGAAGAAGAGAAGAGAAATATCTGAGCAGGACAAAGGGCAGAGGGAGAGAGAAGACTGCAAGTAGGGATCCTGACCCAGGGATCAATTCCATGACTCTGAGATCATGAACTCAAGTTAGTTGCTCAACTGAGTGACTCAGGTGCCCCTACAAATATACCTTAAATGTTGATTTTAACAGAATACAAAAAAAAAAAAAAGAAAGAAAAAGAAAAGGAAAAAGAAAGAAAGAAAGAAAAAGAAAAAGAAAAGAAAAAGAAAACAAAAAAGAAAACAAAAAAACCAAAGTGGTCCTTGGGACCACAGAAAATTTCTGCTTAAAAGTTAAGTATTCTGTGCCCTTGATTTTTAGACGTGCCATTCCCGATTGGGTACATTATTTTTCTGTTTGGTCTGTAAGCTTTTGATGTGTTACTACAAATCCTGACGGAAGAACTGTAGTCTATAAATCACGATTTATAATCCCAGGTCATGTCCATTTCTCAAGTAACATAATTTTTTTAAAAGATTTTATTTATTTATCTGACAGAAAGAAACACAGCCAGAGAGGGAACACAAGCACGGTGAGTGAGAGAGGGAGAAGCAGGCTTCCCGCAGAGCAGGAAGCCCAATGCAGGGCTTTATCCCTGGTCTCCAGGATCATGACCTGAGCGGAAGGCAGTCACTTAACCAACTGAGCCACCCAGGTGCCCCTCAAGTAACATACTTTTATCACCATTCTTCACTAAAAACAATTTTTTTTAAAAGATTTCATTTATTTATTTGACAGAGAGAAACACAGCTAGAGAGGGAACACAAGCAGGGGGAGTAAAGAGGAAGCAGGCTTCCCACCGAGCAGGGAGCCCGATGTGGGGATCGATGTGGGGATCGATCCCGGGTCTCCGGCATCATGACCTGAGCTGAAGGCAGTCACTTAACCAACTGAGCCACCCAGGCGCCCCTAAAAACAATTTTTTTAATCTTATTGTCTAAAATTATTGCCTGCTCGCTCAATGAGCCCACCCCCAATTCAAGTTGCCTCTCAAGAGGGTGGCTTAGCATGATTGTGTCGGCTCCCAGACAGTCCCTGGCTGACCTTGGGGCTGATGTCCTGCCTGAGGGCTCTTTTGCCTCTTGAGCCGCTACCCTGGATACAGAGATCCTATATTAGATGACCACTTTGGTACTTCCTGCCTCATTATAATTTTATTATAACCATAAAGCAGCAGCATAGGAGTGGATCCTTCTGTTGGTGGTGACCCACTTTGCATCCAGCCATGCAAACCCAAGAACAGCTCTTCACGGGGACGGGCTTCATATCCTGCACCAGAAGTTTCTGCTTGTCCTCACCCTCTGGCTCCACAGTTGGAATTCAGTGTTCAGCTGTTACAGAACATAAATATATTAAAATCAATAATTTCTAAGTCTTTTTTGTAGTTGTGTATTTCTTTAATATTTTTTAGGTCATTGATACAAAATTTTCATATGCACTAAAGTTAATTTGGTTCATATTGGAACATAAAATTAGAAGTAAAGGAGCTGTGTTCTTTACCTCTTCTTTTTCGTAGGGTCAGGTATACCAAAAAGAGTTTGCTGCTTTACAAAATACTTCTGTTTACTGCCTAGGTTATTGGAAAACAAGCCTTACTATTTCTAAGTAACAATAAACAAAATTTAGAAAAAACATTTCAGTATTCAGCTTATGCTCTAAGAATTTTGCAGTGAAAGACTAAGTCAATTTCTCCCTTTTCTTCTCTTTCTTTCAGTTCTAGTAAAATGATACCTTTGATACTCTCTGGTAAAGATACAGCTGATGTGCTTTAGATAATATAGACTCAGTCAAAGCATGAAATGCATTACTTTAAGTTTATAAATTCTTCAGAATTAAATAGATTTAACAAAGCATTTCAGTTTAATCCCCTAAAAAGTCTTTTAAACCGTCATATAAAACAAGTCACAATTTTAAATATTTTTATTAATTATCTGCAGGTGAATACTGTTTATATACCAATAAATACTTTAAAAATAAAGTGATTAAATATATTGCATTAATAATAGTTGCCATGAGTGACAGCATAAGATGTCATCATGGAAGATTAAAAGTATAACAAAGAAATAAAGTCTGATATTACATTCATTTGTTTATTATTTGGTGTTCCAGAATTTACTTTCAATAAGATCACCACGATTTCTTTCCTTTTTTTTTTTTTTTTAAAGATTTTATTTATTTGACAGAGAGAAACACAGCGAGAGAGGGAACACAAGCAGGGGGAGCGAGAGAGGGAGAAGCAGGCTTCCCGCCGAGCAGGAAGCCCGATGTGGGACTCGATCCCGGGTCTCCGGGACCATGACCCAAGCGGAAGGCAGTCGCTCAACCAACTGAGCCACCCAGGCGCCCCTCCACGATTTCTTTCTGATGTGCTTTTTTTTTCTGTCATAGCAAAATGTCCATAAAATATTTCAAGTGTGAGATTTTATAGTTTAGCTAAGATAGCATTTGCAATGTCACTTCAAATAATATTCAAATATACCAGTTTGTCCTGAACACTTTAAAATGTCTATACATACTGAAAATTCATTTTTTTATTAGAAGCCTCTCACTCTAATGGGAAGGAATATGTAAAGTAAATTAGTCTAAAGCTTTGCTAATTTCTATTAAATGGTTAAAGTACTCTTAATCAAATTACATGTAACTTATATCTTATTTTCATTTCCTCCAGAATTTTGTTTAGATTTTTTCAAAGAAAAGTAACAAAAGTTTTAAGAATTCTCTTGAAATGAAACAAAATGAAAAGAAAATTATTTATACTGACTGTATCACCCTCAGGAACTAGGCGTGCTTATGCAATTAGGGAAATGATTCCAAATTCTCAACTCTATCTTTTACCTAAAGAGTAGGAAATTACTTTAAAAAGAATCAATAGTCTAAAGGAAATTGTTGTCACACTGGAATAGACTCCATCATTCCACATTTATCTTTTGATTTACTGAGACATCTCTGGGATAAATATGAAGATCCACCTCCCTTCTCATGTCAGTTTTAAAAAATATATCTCAGACCTTTTCACATAAGAAAAAATTTGCTGACTCATCAAAAGCATTAATCAAAGCTCATAAAAACGTGCACTTTATTTCCTTAGAATTTTCTAAGTGACTTTGTATTTATTTCCTTCATTGATTATTCTAATGGCACTAAGAAGTCAGTCAGGCAAGCACATTTTTGCATAAAAGGTTAGTGATTTGCCTAAGGCACATCTAGCAACTAGCTGATTTGGGATTTGAAGCCAAATTTTCTGAATAAATTGAATGTTTTTTCTTGTGTTCACCTCACAAGACCTAAGTTTCTATCATTACTTTATAAATCTTTTATCCTTATTTCCAAATGTATACCCTTATTTTATAACAAATCTTTACGTTTATATTTTTATTTGAGATTTTTTATTTACTTTGCAGTACTCCTAAATTGTCCAATTCATGGATGCTCTGGCAAAAGTTTCATTTTAGGGAATATCACATTAAAATAATATGCTGAAATACACCATTTTCCGTATCGCTGGTAACAATGTAGAATTCCCCCCAAAACATCAAAAAATAAAAATAAATAAATAAAAATAAAATGAGCTCAAGAAAGGGAGAGAGAAAACAACTTAAAATTCATTTTATAAGTTTACCAGCAAGATTATAATGATTTGAAATCAATGTGTAGTTCCAAGTCTGTGAGAAATATAGTTGAATATTGATAAGAGTCTAAAAACTCCATCAGAGCCTACTGAGAGTCAGGAGAGATGAACACAAGCTGAGACGAGAGGAGAATGTATCTGGAAAATCTGTATGCGGGTGCGTTTTTAGACTTATTATTGTCAATCATACATGACAAAAGATATGTATTGTCTCTTTTTTGTTAGTTCACAGTTTTTTTTTTTGTTGTTGTTTTTTTTTAAAGATTTTATTTATTTATTTGACAGAGTGAAACACAGCTAGAGAGGGAACACAAGCAGAGGGACTGAGAGAGGGAGCAGCAGACTTCCCACCGAGCAGGGAGCCCGATGTGGGACTCGATCCCGGGTCTCCGGGATCATGACCCGAGCCGAAAGCAGCCGCCCAACCAACTGAGCCACCCAGGCGCCCCTAGTTCACAGTTTTGAAAATGTCTAGGGTTAAATCTATCTATCTATCTATCTATCTATCTATCTATCTATCTATCTATCTATCGTCTATCTATCTATCTATCTATCGTCTATCTATC